>UELX01000709.1:0-63947 GCA_900480035.1 Eupelmus urozonus | reverse complement strand
TATATATATATATATATATATGTCTATATATATATGTTTATATATATATACTTTACGTATCGAACATCGCTTGCTGGGTTATCCAGATAAAACAGTCAGTAAAAACTTGAGCTTGGACTTGAGAACTAAACAAAATTCGATTTTTCTTCATATGTATTCACCACTACCACTGATTCTACTCAGATCCATTTTAATTGAATACACACAAATTTTTAGCAGACTTTTTAACGATATTAGTATATTAGTACCTTATACTTAAACTGTGGTTTCTAAACCTTTCCCTGTATACCAGCACTAGCTTACCGTTAAAAAAAATCTCTTTTCCAAAACAATCTTAAAAATTCACACATTCTCACTGGCACTAAAGGAACATCGAACATGTCTCTAGCATAAAAATTCTCAGCAACAATATATTTCAAAAATTAGAGAAAATTTTCAGTTTTTTTTTTTTCAAGCACGCGCGCTAAAAAATAAATTACATCCATTTTGCGAATCCCTTCGGGCTAAGAACTATATCAAACACTTTTTCGATGCTTATTTTTTCCGTTACCGCAGCCACGTCTCTTCTTATACGTCTTGCTTCATGACTAGAAACATTGTTTCATCGGTCATTTGGTAAAAAAATAATGTAAGAAGAAAAAATATCTTTAGAAAAGTAAATTCAGAGTTGATGTTGGTCCATGTAACGTCCAAGGCTCTTGAAAAGCTTTAGCATTTCAAATGGTGAGTGTCTGACCACAGCATCTCTGATAAATTTTCTTCTCTTTGAATACATTTAACGGTAGACTTGTAGTATTGGGCGGAGTGGTCGATAAACGGGATGCTGTTACACTTCTACAGTATGGGTTTGCTGGGAAAGATGAATAAATACTGGGGAACTTTATAAATGTGCAATATAAAAGGTATTATTTTTAGAAGCACACTTAGTTAGTTGGCTCTGCACTTTGAGCTTGTTTTTCTATTTTTCTAGCTAATTCTGGACTCATGTGAGGATGTGGATAGGGCAAAACTGGTTTTCGTAGGATCGTAGGTTTAACTTTAACTTGCGGCTTGAACGATGATACTTGCAGCTGGCTGCCACCAGTAAGATGCATGTCCGCAAATTTCGCCGCAATTTTCGGCGTCGATCTTGATGGGATTGGTGATCTCAAGGGAAGCGATTCGGATATCTGGTGAGAGCTGGCCGAGCGAACGATTTCTCCCGATTCGTTGTCCGCCTCGGACTCTCCGTGTTCTCCAAGTTTCGATCCATGCTTACTTCCGTTATCCGCTGTACTTTTTGTATTTTTCTTTAGAGTACACTGGTTCTGCTTGGCGAAGCGTTCGGCAGCCGTGCTCATATCAGGTGATTCTGGACCGGTGCTAGGCGGCTGTGTTTCCTCGGCTCTTGGCCGAAGACCTGGACTCTCTTCGTCGGAGCTACTCAGGCTACTCGTCGAGGCTGACTTTTTACCGGACTCTTGCAAAGGCAAGTCCATCACGAGATCTGGCGTATGCTTTTGTCGCATCTCTCGAAATTCTTGAGAGCTACGGAACAGTTTAGGTGTTGCGGTAATTGGGGGATTTAGATGAGTCTGTGAAGTGGCTCGGCGCTGCCACAGTTCTCGGTTAGCAGAAAATGTCGTATGTTCCTGAAACTCCTCCTCGTATGTCGAGGAAGAGCTAGACTGAACTGTTGACGGCGCACTTTCCCCAACACTTTGAGATTTCCAGTGCTGTTTTCTCGCGGCGCCACGCTTCGTTTCGGTTTCGGCGGCAGCTGAAAACTTCTCCGAGTCCTCACTACCTTCATCGTTATCTTCTGTAGTTGATTGTTGTTTCGAAGCTTGTGAAGTATCCGCTGTAGCTTCTGAAACATTTTCGCGATTAGCACTATCATTGGAAGCATTAGTAGAATGGCTTTCTTTTTCAGGACTGGATGCCCTGGCTTCCTTGGTCGTCATCGTTGTCGTTGTTGTCGCTGTTGCCGTCGTTGTTTGCTCCTATAAAGAAAAATATTTCTTTAATTGCTGCGAAATTGACGAATTTAATTGGGTTTTTAAAGGAATAAAACGGATTTAAACATTAAAGTTATTTAATAAAATGTGAAATTAATATATGATCATCTTCCATGGATCCTAAATACTGTTTTATGGTATTACTAATTTAAAAGTTTGGTCTAATCTAACAGAACGCGTCACGACTATGATTATATCCACTACATGTACAATCTTGGCGAAAAATTAATATATGAATGATAGAAATTTAATAGTAAGGAAGAAAAGAAAAATATTTGAAATTCGAAAAAAAAGAATGATAAGAATGTTAGAGCGTATATTTAGTAATCATGCAAGATATCAGATGAATGACATGCAAAAATTGACCACAGCGCAATGCAATAAAAATGGATAAAAAACTGCTCGTAAAACTGAGACAAAACAACAACAAATAACGATCACACAAATGATTGCCTTGAATTTAATCTAATACCTACATGGAATTTTGCGGAAATTGCCAACCCTGGCAGAAAAGAAAATTTTTAGTAGGCGAGTTGCATAAATTTCGTTCAAATCAGCAGCATATCATTTTATCCAATTTTGTGTTCGAAAATGTAAATTTTTTCGCCAGGGAAGGTCGATGGAGTTAGTTTTAGCAGTAAAGGGCAAGGCTTTTCTTTACTCACCTAAGCCCAATGAGAGTCCGTTGTTTAAGTAGTTCCCACAATCGACATTCCCTTTGGTATCGTCTATGGATTGACATTGTTCTACAGGATTCTAGGATTCACAAACCAACTGAATTGTCAAATTGACATTCCTTAAACGAAATCAAAAACACAAAAGGAAAAAAGAAAACCACACAACACTGGACAGTAATTTAATCGAACAGTTTTTAGTCCGCCAGACAATACTGCAGCAGATTATCTACGTACACAAAAAATATTTTTTTTTTTTTTTTGTATTTTTTCTTCAGTTATAGATAGTGCTGACTAAACGTATATCTGGAAACACAGCAACCAACCCAACCAATTAACACTGACAAATTCAGAGGATAAAGTGGAAACACAAGGCACGCAGGTAAAGGCGTCACAAGACACAGACATAAATAGGCTCATGCAGCAAAGAAACTGTATATTTATAATTTATTTACACAATTATTATACAAATCATTCGTGACTATTCTGGTTAGCATTAAAAGTGAATTTTATTCTGTGGTGTAATTTTCACTTTTAAAACTACGGTTTCTTCTTCACAAAATTTTTTTTATACTTTTGCTTAATGATATATTGACATGGAAAGATAAATTACTTAAACGATGTTTTTGAAAAATCTAATTATTTGTTCTTTTTCTCGTTAAATTCAGTCTTTTAAATAGAGTAATGAATGGTTGTTAATTCGCGTTCGTATCCCGTATTAACATAACATTACGTATTTTGTAACAAATAAACATAAAAACCGTTTTTATTTTTTGTACATTTACGTATTATGATTTAATTTTGATCATTAACATATTTTTCCAATTATAAAACGAAGCTGTGCGTAGCAGTGCAGGTGCGTTCTTGGCAAGAAATAGATTTGTGAGTCGAAACTACAAAATTGCATTCCAGTTATAAAAATTGCTTTGAAAAATTCTGTCAAATTGAAAAAAAAAAAAAAATAAAATAAAATAAATAAAAAAGAACAGCAAAACAGCCATGCACCTGTATGTCTATTTTCAGAAACTGCTATAATTAATGCTTAACTTTACGAAAAGCAAACGGATCATGAAAGTATGATGTAAATATCGTTTAAACGGTTGTTTCCAATACCTCACGACTAATGATGGGTTGCGATGACGAGACACAGGGAACGTTCGATACAACTGACGGTACAATTGAACTGGCACTTGAACTGTCTGAATGCATCATATTTGCAGCTAATGCGGCTTCACATGCGACGACTGCTGGCCAGATATTAGCGTTACTACTTGGTCCCATCAACGGCGAATTATTACTCGATAAAACACTATCAGCAGAGCTAGATGCCCGTCTTCTCATAGATTCTTCGCTTGATGATGATTTTAAATCTTTATCTCGCTCCTCATCTCTGGAAAATCATAACATTTTCAGATTTTATTTAATTCGAATTTTTTAATTTTTTATAATTTTTTTAATTAAAATATTTATACTAACTTTATTTTGAGCATGATATATTTATCGGGGATAAGACCTTCTCTACCTGCTAACGCTCCTCTCCACCAGTCGTTGCTCACTTGTGTATATAACGTTAATGTATCGCCTTTCTTAAAACTAAGTTCTCTTTCAGATCGTGCATTAAAATCGAATTGCGCTGTAGCCTCTAGATTTTCCGATTCTAAAAAAGAAGAATCAAAAAGTAAATTATAATTTTTATTCAATATTTTTGTGAAGTATTTTAATAAATTAAAATTTACCGTCTTCGGAAGGATAGACTTCTGAATCCATGTCTTCTTGCACTTGATCAGTAGGCGAATCGCCAACATCTCTGCATTAAAATAAAAAAAATATGATAATATACATAGCAAGTAAAAAAGCATATGAAATAAACATTTATTTATTAACTTACACGTCATCAGGCTCTCTACTAATATATTTTTCATACTGGATACCTCCAATATCGTCCGGGAAAATTTCTTCGTAAAGGGTAATAATGTTTTTAATTAATTCGTTAACTTGGTTCTGATACTGAACTTGGTCCTTATCTTCTGGTACGGGAACTAACGTTGGTCCAAAACAAATAGCTAAATTATATGGATCCATCATGTTTTCGTCGGAAAATTCAGAAAGGCTATAGAAAGTTAATAAACACGTTGTTAGTTTTCTGATTGTAGAATTAAAATGCTACTTTAAATAAAAGTTTAACTTACTGATTAAGGAAAGCAAAGAGGTATCGCATAACTATAACTACCGGCCTGGGAAGACTGGAAATAACTTGTTTCATTTTAGTGACGAAATCCTGTTTCGAATCTAGCTGCGCAAGTTCCATGAGCTGTTCAAAGTATATTATAGGAAATAGAGGTTCCCTTAATTCTCTGAGATACAATTTCAAAACACCGGCAACGCTATTAATGTCTGAGGCATCAGTCATATCGGCAAGTGGATCTTCACCTCGTTCGAACCATTCTCTGAAATTATTAATTTCTACCTGCGAACCTGATACTCTGAATATTCCTTGATGATGCAAACCGTACAAGTTGATTACTCTTACGCAACTCTTTATTATCAAGGGAATTTCCTGATTGGTGCTTTCTAAGTATTCTTCTAATGAGCCACCGAATAGCTTGGGTTGGCCGTTCATTTGTAGGCGGCCAATCCGTTTTCTGCGCGCTTGCTTTTGCTTAGTGGTTGTAATCGACGGATTCGGACTAGAGTTAGAACCCACTAATAAGCTTTGACGAATGTATTCTTGTTTAGCATCTAATCTTGCTATTCTAGACGTACCCAGAAGGTATTCCCTAAATTTCTAAATGGCAAATATAATTTAGTTTAGATGAAATATTCTCATAATCATGATTAATAGTTGGAATATAATAAATTTTAAACAACATACCGTGAGGTAGAACTCTTCTGTTTCCTGCCTATCTGCCCTAAGTTTAATCTGCACAGTTTCGGGAGGTTTCGACGTAGGCATCGCATTATCTCCAAAATATCTTGAACAGTCGTAGTCCTTGGCTGTGAGCATCTCAAGTAAGCTCGCCTCGGCAGTTTCGAGAGTTTTCCATACTTCTTCAGATTCTGTCCTTAGTGAAGTAACTCTCTGTTGAAGCTGTTGGAGTCTCTGCTCCATTTCTGTGTGTAGCACCTTTTGTAGTTCTGGTTCTGGAGCCTACAAGTAAAAGAACATATCAATGTAAAAGAGCTTGTTTGCAAAAAAAAAAGATCTAATCGAGACTTGTGGTACTTACATCATCTCCTCTTTGACCCTGAAACTCAAATTTCTTCGGGATCATAAAGGCCGCATGATGTGACTCGAGGAACCTTTGCTTATCAGCCCTCGAGTCTAAAGCACCGACACAGGCAGCCAATTGTTCTGCTCCAGATTGGAGAGAACGCTGCCTCTCCTCTTCAGCACTGCAATGCATCAGCAAAGCTCGAGCGATGCAATTGTGAAAGCCAAAATCCATACACTGAAAAATATTTTACTTTGTTAAGTACTTATCGAACAAAGTTATTGAACGTGAAATACACGCCCATTCACAAAAATTCAATTCATTTTATTAGAACGGGATATTAAAAATAAACTATACTGAAAAAAAAAGAAAAAGAGAAAACTTACGTCAATGAGATCGGAGAGGTCGTCAACAAAGTATTTGTGTATCGTCGTGTTGGAGGCCTCGAGGCAGAGGATGTATTCGTTCCTGGCCTTGAGCGCCTTCAACTTGGCTTCGGTGTATTTGTTCTTCCTCTGTGGAAAAAAATAGAAGGGTTGAAAGAAAAAAAAAAGGTTGACGATAATATCTGGTCAGTGGTTCAATGTTAAAGCGCGCTCGGCGAGCCGTTAAACTGATTAATCGAGTGTGCTTCATCGGGATGTATTAATTATTGGCGCACGGGGATTACGAGCCGAGATGGCTGCGCCTTGCTTTTATGCTCGCGTCGCCTCCGGGCTGCTGTGCTCTGGCTTTTTTTAGCCTTCGATTCTGTTGTTAATAACCGTGACATTTACATGGTAGTTGGCGAAGATTTTTATGGATTTTCTCATTAGCCGAGGCGGGCCGGTAACGTGAAACGGAAACAGAGGCTGGGAGAAGGGGAGAGAGAAGAGAGGAAGAGGAGTCGACGCGGGGGACAGAGAGCACAGCCGGAGAGACGGAGATTCCAGTGAAAGAGACAAAATTAGAAAGCGAGATGAAAAGGGAACGGCAAAGAGAAAGGGCTGAGCCCGGCTTCTCTTCGCTAAAGAGAACAAAGCAGGAAAAGCCAATCACGGAAGTACGCGGAGAGCGCGATAACGTTTCAAACGCCCCGGTTTATTAAATTGTAAAAGGCTAAAATTTGTCATTCTTCGGCTTATTCGTGAACGGCTTTATTCGTTATTCACGAACATCATTTCGTTTTCTTTTTCTCCCGTCATCAAAGAAAAGAGAAAAAACAAAGAACACGCCGACTGACACACAGCGACGCTCAAAGCGCGCGTGGTATTTTTTATCAGAAACTCTGTGCTCGGATTTTTTTCTCACTAGGCCGCGCTTCGTAGCCGCATAAAGGAGCTTCAGTCTGAGAGGCCAGATGGCCAAACTTTTTCCCAGTCTCCCGGTTCTCGATTTTTTCCTTTTCGTCTCTCTGCCTCTCCCGCGCGCGAGCAGCCCATTAGAGCATGAAAAAAAAGTCAGCTCCGCGCTGAGAAGCGCGTCAAGGGAAAATAAAAGAAGCACACTAGAGCTCAGCGAAAGAGAAGCGGCGTGGGGAATCCGAATGCAGATAGCTGATGAGAGAGCGCGCGGGGGAAGGTCGTCTTATTGGAAAAAAAAGCAATGACGGCCTGCTGACCTTGTTGACCTCCTTCTCGATGAGCTTGTACTTCTTGCTCCGGGCGAGCTTTTCCGGCGGCGCGTTGGCGACCTCGAGCTTGGTGCGCTGCTGCTCGGCGACCCTGAGCTTGGTCTCGGCCTGGCGGGACTCGGCCTGGTAAGCCTGGTACGTCTTCATCGTCGTGTGAAGCTCGTGCAGCACCCGCAGGATCTCCTCGTGCGTCTCGTAGCCGATTTCGCGGCACTGTCGGGATCACAAACGAGAAAGCACAAGTTTAAAGATGAGAAGAGACTGAGAGGCGTTTTAGGGTATGTGGTGGATACTGACGCGTCTGTAGATGCGCTGGACGTCCTCCATGACCTGGTTAAGCCGGCCGACGAGGTGGGTGCTGTAGACCTCGGAGAGGGCCGCGTGATCCCGGCTCAACGACTTGGTCTCGTTGACGAGCTGCTGCCAGCAGGCGTACGACGAGAAGAGTGGCCACTGCTCGCGTCTTTAAATGAAAAATCAAACGATTAGATACTCGGTTAGGTCTGAGTGAATAAGCTTATATAATGGAAGTGGAGATATACTTTTGTCGTTGCTCTTTGTGCCTCATCTGTATGCTTTTGGCCATCTTGTCGAGGGACTTGCTGTAGTCGAGCTCGAGCTCGGCCCGCCGCCGGAAGAAGTCCTGAAGCTCGGCGACCAGCGCGACCTGCGCCTCCATCCGCACGTCCAGGCATCGCAGCTGCTCGTTCAGCTGCAGCCGTATGTCTGCAATCAGATAATGATGATGATTAATGTGGGTTCGGAGAACGGCGCTGTTGGATGGTGTCATGGTTATTTTATGGATTTACTGTTATATAGGTATAGTCTGGTTTTGAAAAAGTGTTTTGTTTGGATTTGTTTTTATTTGCCGGAGATAGACTTTAATTGTTGAATATATTTAATGGTAAATGTATCAAGAGAAATTTTTCGTTTAAAAAAACATTAATAGGTAATTTGAAATGTAGGTTGTTACCGACAATTAAGGGGAGCAAAATTTTTCTCATAATTATGAATATCTACTATCTAAATTTGAAAGAGTGAAACAGCATTTATTATTCATGTATAGTGGGTGATTTTTCACAAAGATTAAGAGACTTTTCATTCCTTCAGATGCAGATAGAACAAAACATTTTTCTAGCAAATTCGAAATTTTAATAAACAGCTTTAAATCTCGGATTGATATTTTCATTAAAGTAAATTTCAATGAGAAAATTAGATCTTTGTCACTGTCGGTAATAATGCAAGTTTCACATTGCCTTAACCCAAATATCAAAAATTTCCCAACAAAATTTAATGAAATTGCTTTCAGCCCAATTACATCAAACTCAACGAGTTTAAATTTCACATCGCAGCGCATAAAAATTTATCAAAAAACCAAACACAAATCTCAACTCAACTCCCTGAATAGCGAAAAAGAGCTTATACTCCACTCCCACCCACGCACCACCTAGCTCGCATGAATGCAGCAGCCATCCGAGGAAAAAATAACGATGAGCAAGCCCAAAGAGAGGCAAAGTAGCTTGAAAAGGATCAGCTCTCGGGCGAGTTCGTATATTTTTTGCGCGCCGCTCGCTACCGGTTTATTTTCGGCCGCGGCCGAGACAATGAAACAGGAATAAAGAGCCAGCGCTTGGCCCGCAATGGAATAATGAGCCTGGAGCCCTCTCCTCTACGCTACTTTTTTACATCTCTCCCGCAGCCTACGATATCTATCCTACGCGGATTCCAGTCGCCTTTAGGTAAAGCTCGCTTATAATCCATGGGTATATTACAGCTTCTTAGAATTATTAATTGGCCATAACGGCTCTCTCGCGTTCGGCCTATAAATGAACGAGCCGGCGCAGGCGCACAAACAATTACCTCTCCTCGCGTTCGGCGCAACTTTGTATAAGCTCGGAGCTCGGTGATAAATTTCGTTCTAGAAACGCTCGCTTGGCTATAACTAAATTCTCTTTACCGCTCTCATAGATTTTCCCTTTATGACACAATCGCCGTTCCGCGCTGTGTTATTAATCGGCCGTCCGGCGTATAAATAAGATAGCGTCAACACTATATACGCGATTTAAGCATGGTTAGTTTAAACATCGATCGCGCATTGCACTCCAGCGGCTCGTTTCGCGAAAAGCTCGCCTTTAAAATTTGACAAATTTCGCCTCTCGGACGGCGTAGTCGTAAACAGCTCGTTGGAATGGGTTCAAGAGTAAATTAGTCGAGCGCGATCGGCGCTAAGCGGCCGTGTATTCGTGCTTTTCGGAGGCTGGATGTTTGTTTATTCGAGCGAAAAGCTAATGCACTTGAAAGATATAGCTCGCGCGAGAGAGTGACGTATATATGCAGGTTCCGAGGCGCGCGCGTCTAACGGCACACAGCGGCGGAATAATAATCATCGAGGGCCGATGATTCGTAGAAGCCGAGGCTATTACAGATCGAATTTGGATAAATGGCTCTGGGGGTTGGTTGTTGTAAATAGAGGCTAGAGATAGGAGCGCGAGGCGCTAAAAATAAAGGCATCTCGTGGAGCGTTTAGCTGTGCAGGCTTCCTCGAGAGCAGCAGCAGCAGCTCAGCGGACTATCGACCGGCGCAATCTGAACGGCTGGCCTCAGCTCCCTCTCTTTCTCCTCTCCTGCATCCTCCTACTCCCCTCGGCTCCTCCGCTTATTATATATAAGCTCGGAGCAGCGCGCGCAAAGTGCAAATGTCAACGACGATGATTGACCAGATCTCTGCGCGTGATGCGGCTCTCGCGCCAAACACATATACGTAAACGTGTATATACCTATACAACTGAAGATGCTGTATACGGTATAGACTAGAGTGGCGATCAGCTGGGCGTCTCCGTCGTCCAGGGGGGCCGTTTTTTTAGGTCAGAGCTTTCGCTATTGCACGCCAGAGCGGCCGGGTAATTTTCAAGCGCGCGCCTCTATATAACTGGCGTCGTACGCGCAGACACATGCACGCAGCCGCGTGGGTGCAGACCTAACTATATATACGTGCACGCTGCAATCTCGCGCTCTAGCGCTGAATGAATCGATTGTGCGGGGAGAGTAGAGCAGTCGAGAGAGAGAGAGAGCACCGGGAATACATCACTGAAACACGTCGGACAGCTGATTCGCGCGTATTATGCCAGAGGGAACGAGCGCGTCCTTGCAGAAAGCTACACTCGTCGCAAAATTAACCGGCCAGCAGAGCTTCCGGCCTCTCGCAGAGGAAATTATGATTTGCAGCGCGCGGAGGGGTCAGAGCGAGGCGAAAAACACAGAGATAGTAATAGCTCCTCCACGCCGCGCCATATGTTCCCCGAAGCCTGCCGAGCGCGCGCGCGCGGGCTAATATTTAATGCCCTGCGTGTACACAAGAGCTGAGCGTACGCGTGTACTTGTGCGAGGGCACGGCGAGCTCTTATCTTTCTTGAGCACACACAAGCTGCTCCTTCTCGCCCATTGAGCGCCGCCGAGTGCAGAGAGGAAGGAAAAAAAAATAAAAACACAACGCACGCGTTTAATTACATGAATTATTCATCCGCGTGGTGCGAGAAAAAATTGCGTTATTAGGTGCATCATGGGATTCTTACACGAGTCTTTGTTGCGAGCATTGACGGTATAAGACACAAGCTCGGCTGCGGATTTTAAAAAGATTCAATTGACGCGATGCGTAACCCTCGTAGTTTTTTCGCCCGGGCTTTATGACCTCGTTATTTTATTAGAGCCAGGAGAGTGGATTCCGCTCCGTTGTCTCGGAATGATGCGCGCTCGGCCGGCCACTTTTTCAGAGCGCGCGGAGAGAGAGAGAGAGTTAACCCTCGGCACGTGACACTCGTCGCACCCCTGCTGCAATACACACTCTCTTATGCGAAGATATACCCCTTTGGGGCCGCACGCGCGCAGCGAGAGCCTAATAAACTTTGCACAAGGACCATTCGCCAGCCACTCGGTTCGATATATACGCAAGTATCTGCACGAGCTCTCGCGCTGAGCTCATCGGGCTGATCTTGAGCGCCAATTTAATTACAGAGTCGCGGCGCGCGGGGAAAAAAGAGCCGGCGTAAATCAGAGCTGAGATTGTCTCGGTATCGATGTTTTTTCGCGCAAGGCAAATATTATCGAGCACCGGCCCGAGGAGAGTGAAATAATATTTGCTCTGGCGAGGCGCAAGTAAAAAAGATGCAGCGCGCGCCTGTGCTCTTGAATTCAATGGCTGGCTTCTCCGAATCTAACCTAAATCTGCCTCACTCGACAAGACGATTCGCATTACATACACGCAGGCTGTAAGAGTACTCTGTTTTCTTTTGAGGCGCGTTGGTTTGAAGGAAAAAAAGCATCAGGGGGTGAGGAGAAAAAGAGCGAGGAGTCGCGAAGCGAGTGATAGACGACACCGTCAGCTGCGAAAGCACCCTTTTTTAAGTGTATATCCAGGAGTCGAGGTAGTAGTCACGCTATACAGCTACCCGCCCACGACTTGGTTCTAGCGTGTACAGCAGCTCTATATAATGTATAGTTTTATCTGGCTGCTTCGCCCTCATCTTTTCTCACACCTCATTTGCACAACTTTTCAATGCTTTTGTACCCACTTATATACACGTATACGTACTACTTCCCTTTGATCTATATAGAAATACAAAATTTCAATTTCCATCAAAATTCTATTAAAAATTCCCAGCAATCATTACTCATCCCTCGCCTCTTCCCCTATCTTCCGAGCGAATAAACGCGCAATCATTCAGTGCAGCCGAGAACTCGAATATAAAAGAGAGCGTAAATTTGGGCCGCGCGCGCGCGCGCGAGCTCGCGTCTAATCTTTAATCAATATTTATTGCTCTCGCGGCGAGAATTTATTTCCCAATTCCCGCGCGTCGAAGGATTATTTTTATCTCGTTTGGAGCGTTATATAGGCTGCGCGCCGGCGAGAGCCAGCGTCTCTCTCTCTCTGAAAGAGTCTACCTCGTTCTCAGGGAGTCTGCGTGCCGCTGCCTACTTAGCCGCCCCCGCGCTCTCGCGCAAGGCTGCATTATCGATTTCCTGGCTTTCCTTCCTGCGTGATTCACTTCCCCGAGCGAGAGCGGCGGCAGCCCGCGTTAATGTCTATGCGTGCGTATACAGGGCCGACCTCTGACCCAGGAGATTTAGCTTAGCAGGACTTTAGGCGTGTGCATTCGAGGCTGGACGTAGAGGGTGGAACGATTCATTGACCTTTCGCACGTATGTGTCTTGAGATTGGACGAGCGCACGCACGTCCGGAAAAATGGTTCGTTTGCAGGGAAGTGTAGGAGCTGGCTTGGCTGATGTGTTCGTTTCTGATGCATCGCTAGTTTAATTTTTTTCTTATGTGGAAGTAATTTATATGATGCGTGGGAAAATCTTGTAGGCGAGCTTTAGTTTTTTTCATAATAATGTCTGCTTAGATACATTTATTAAATCCTATTAAAAAAAATATAATTTCGGTCTGTGAGAATACCGGAAGATTTTTCGATAGCAAATTTGTCAATATAAAAAGGATTTCAATGTAAATTCGAACGTGAAAATGGCGTCCAATTGAATCCAATGAATTTTAAAATTTTCGTAATACCAAATCGGATTTAATCAACCATAAATTATCAAGCAAGTTCACACATACATTAAATGATGTAGAGTTTATTTGCAAAGATATTACTTTTTATGTTACCTTATAGATATACCACCATAAATATATACCACATATATTACCACATATATGATATATGTACCATAAATTTCGAGTACATATTTAAAATAAAACTTAAAAGTTATAAAATATTTTTGAATCAGATTAAAATTAAAATGAGTAAAATTTGCTGCTTCAATAAAACATTTTAAAACCAATAAAAATATAATAGGTATTAAAAAGTTTAAAGGGGCTTTAATAGATTACTTCAAGTCGGGAAAACTCAGCATTTTCTAACGACTAGCCTTACGAAAGTCCGTCTCCAAGCCAATTAAGTAATCTGCAAATGAGTCAATAGTCGAACTCAAAATACAATGCAAACGACCATTCCAATAATTCTATCACCGATAAAAATAGTAATGACTTTATCCAAAGCATCCAACCTGCCTCCACTCAAAGACAATGAAATCAACGAAACTTTCCAGCCGCGGCAATTAACAGAAACAGGAGCAACGGAAAAAAAAATCAGCAGCCTGACGAGGCACTCGGATTGAGCAACGAGCGCGCACGTGATCGCCGGCCGACAGTTCGGGGCGGCTCGCTCCGCGCTTGGCCTGGAAGCCACCGGGGGGACTCTGGCTTGGTAATGAAATCGACGAAAGCCCACAAAAAGCCGCACGGCGCAGCCCCATGTGGCTTTACGTGCTCTCGGGGGCAGCCCTCGCAGCCGATGCACCCGCAACGAAAACATGATATATCGCGGCCACGCACGCAGTGTCTCTCACCGCAGGGGAATATTTCTCGACGTTTCTTCGAAACTAATTAAAAATCGATGCCACGCGAAAGTCGCCCGTTCTTCGAACTGCACTCCGGGATTATGGAAAAAGGACAAAAAGTCGGATGAAGGAAGGTGCAATGGCTGTCCTGAAAATTAAACAGGCTCGGGGATGCAGCGCAGCAGCTGCAGCGTCAGCCCCCGCGCCGGCAACATAAAAGTGCGTTTCCGTGTTTGAGGAAGCCAGGAGCGCGCGCTCTTTGGGAGTCAAGGGCCTTTGCCAGCCGGCGCTACACACAAGCTGGAAGAATTGCCAGCGCTGATGATGACGAGAATGGAAATAAGCACTCTCTCTCTCTCTCTCTCTTGGGTGCGACGGCACTTTTCCGGCTGCGTATACTATATATATGTATGCTTCTTTGGCGAGCTTCGAGGGGGCCGAGACCGAAATATAGATGCGGTGCTCGGAAATTTATTTCAGAAACACGTCGCGAGAGCGAGCAAAGTGGCGCTTACGCTAACCACCGTGCAATAACGATCATGGATAATTTTGCGGTCACGTGATGTATTTTGGATGATTGGCTCGTTGCGATTTTCATTATCAATTTTGAATTTCTCGTCCGCTCGAATATTGTATTTTTGTGGGAACGCTTTCAGGAAATGGCTCATCAAGCCGCGCTCTCGCGCGTCATAGTTACACGAATTTCGAGAGCGAGAGTTATTGCTGATGACTATCGGCGCGATATGCCAGAAGCTGCTTTTGCCAGAGCGATTTTTCATTTCTGTTAATTATTGAATTATCAATTCTGTTTTATTAGCGGTTTTCCATTTTAGATACAAATTTTATACTATTTTTGAGGCTGGCATTATGCGAGAATAAATAAATGAAAATAGCCGTTGCGTGGCAGTTATTGGATTCTGAATAACGAAAATGAATCATAAAAATTTACCGTTGATTCCGAGAAAAAAATCAAGTGAAAGTATTGAAAATTGTAAATATATTCAGTACAGTAACAAACTTGTGCGCTCTCTAAAACTTTCTACAAACTCTTTCGGAAAATTTTCATCCAAGTTCATTTGGCAAAAAATTAAGAAAAATAGTACTGTAAAAAATTGTATATGTAATAATTTTACTATTAATCGAGAAAGCTTATTTGATGTCAAAAATTAAATTAAAATTATTTTTTAACAAGTTTTAAATAAATATTCTGAAACGTTGATAAAAGCATTAACGTATTTTTTTATTATTTATTTTTTCGCATAAGGCGATGATAACGTAATGCTTTAACGTTATTAAAGGAGCATGCGCGGAGGCGTTATTATAACGGAGCTGTAAAAACACGGGGGCTTGATGCCGCACGCGATTTAAAGTAAACATTATTGCCCGCTAAAAAAAATCGGAGTATACAGCGGCAAGCCCGACGAGCACTTTCTCTTTCGTCGTTAGTTTCCGGCACAATTTCACGCTCGCGTTCACAAAAGATATTATAGTGTATAAAATGCCTCAAAGCTGCCCTGCCTCTCGAGCAAAGCGCACAAAAATATCGGAGGGTCCAGAATCAAAATACATGCTGTCAAACTAATATTTTTCCAAATGAATCAAAGCCGGGAAAATGCATCTTGAGACGCGATGGAACGCAAACATTATAGATCGAGATCTCGAGAAAATCTTTTGATCCAAACGAAACTAATCTCTTACGTATAAAAAAAATAGATTTTCTTGAAGCAACAGAAACTCAAATCACTATACACCCGCCAGTGTAATAATAAATACTCATTCCCAAAAGGCAAAATTAATAAATCCAAAAATAAAGTGAAATTAAAATTTTGGACGCTGCAAATGCGCTAGCAGCGCGGGCGTGCGAGATGTTATACAGTTGCGCGAGGTGGCGGCGGCGCCGGCTGGGTGTCAGCCGTCCACGTGATTCCGTGCGCGGAATACTTATTAACGGCTATTGGCCGAGGTACGAGCCAAATTGGTGGACTGCCACCAAGCCGTATCCTCCGATTTCGTCCTCCGAAGCCGAGTATATCCACGCACTCGAGAGATGCGAGCCATTTCTTACATAAACCTCATTTCTGCCTTTATTCTATGAGCTATAAGCGAGGCCTTCGGAAAAACTTTCTTTGCTTCCCAGTCAATTTACTCCGGCGGCATTGTCGACTCTATTTTTTTCATTTTTTATTTTTCAGTTTTCCCCGCTGCGAGAGAGCTGATGTACGCAGAAGTTTGAAGCACACGCGAAGAGGAGGGGAATGTATATGCGAACTCGAGAGTCCGGAGCGACGCGGCGGCCGAAGCTGCATTATTCATGGCTTTTTCCATCTCGCATAATATAGCAGTCCCTCTCCTCTCTTTTTTTTTCTCTCTCTCTCTCTCTTTCTCCTGCCTCCTCTCTTTTAACGCATGGAAATAAAAACTGGCGACGATCGGAGATAAAAGTTGAGCGCTGAATTTCACTCGATTTCCCACGGCCGTCTATTTCTCATTTCTGGCTTGGTTCGGCTTCGCTTTTAAATTTGTGATCGGAGCGAGCCGACAAGAGCCGGCGATATTTACAAGATGGGGAGTACAATAACTCGTGGATAAACGCGTGGATTATGAATGAGGCTTGGATTATTGTTGAATAACATTTCGGAGTAACGAGGCTTCGATCGCTGGTTGCCACAACATTGGTTCGGCTTGATAATGACAAAATGTGCTTGTTAGTTTTTTTTTTCATGGATGTTAATAGATATGCTTGAGAAAAATGATAAGTGAGCCTGGTTTTTTTTTTAAGTGACAAAAAGCTGAAGGCACAAAGAACAACGTGTACGCGTTTCTTACACAATATTTTTTATATACTTCCAAGAATGTCAAACTAACTTATACCGAAACGAAAAATAAAAAAAAACTATATATAAAGCGACCCAGAGCGCTAAACAAACAAAAGAATTAAAATTGAATATAAAAGCCGATAAAATTAAAAACCGGCCTGATATCGTCGCTTATCTCACTCGCAGGTAAGCCGGCGGCCTTATCAGCCCGAAGCTAATTTAAATCTCAACGATTTACCTTTCGTCCAAGATTCCCATTCCTGATGTCTGTGGGCAATCTTGAACATCTTTCTTTCTCCGAGTGCTGCACTCACAAGCCAAAGCCGAATCCCAAGAGACAATAGCCGCTCGACAACTGCCTCAATACCCCACTCGAAGTCCTCGACTCTACCTTACCAAACCACACCTACACATCTATCACAACGACAACAAGTCAATCACACTTGGGCGCAGGCCGCTCTGCAATTCCAAAAATCCACGCTTTTATTTTTTCGCTCGCGGCCGTCGCTCTCCGGGCGTCATTCGAGCGCGCGATCAGCAAGTTTCGGCTAACGGTAATAAAAGCGTGCGCGCGCCGCGCTCCGCGACGTTACACTCGCGCTCGACGATAATAATTCCGGAGAGAGCAGACTACGTCGCCGACGATTTGCCGCCTCGACGTTTGCCAAGCTGGCTCTCTGCTCTGCGTATACGTACACGCGCTTCTCTCTCTCTCTCGTAAAACGCACCTCCACGTATTCTAGCGCTCTGAAAGCCGAGTGCGCCGCGAGCGAGATAATACGTAGACGCGAGAGCTTGTTTTCTTTGCGCGATTCGCGCTTCCGCGCGTCTGAATAGGCAGTTGTGACTGCGCCGGGCGAGAATCGCGGGGATAAAAAGCGCGCAGACAGCGCGGGATCGATGATCGGCGAGATATACGCGTGTGTATTTTTTTTTTATGCTCGTTTTCTTTTTTATGCGTTGGACGGACTTTTTGATTTGCTGGCGCGCCGTTGGATTTCGCGCGCGAGGGAAGAGGAAAAAGATGCACAGTCGATTATTTAAAGCTCGTGCGTTTCCGTGTGACGTGCAGTTTTTGGCAGCGGCGGGGCCGTTCGCTCGCGAGTGCATATAGAGAGATAATAACGGTTCGCTCTAAAAGAGAAAAAAAGGTGGGAAAATAATGAGAAAAACGATAAATATAGAAAAGGAGAGCGGGTGTAAAATAAAGTTTCTCCGGCTGCGCGCCGCGCACAAAGCTCTGTAATCGTTCAATTTACGATAAAGTACGTTACGGCTGGAACAATGCCCGCTCGTCCGGCGAGTTTAGAGGCGCTTAAAAATCTTCGATAGTTTCACGAGCATTCGAGCGCGGCGCCGGCATTTTATTGCACCTGTGCAGAGCGCGCGAAGGCTTAGAAGCCGAGCAGGGGGGGGGGGCGAAAAGAGAAAGGCGATGAAAAAAGAGCGAAGGAAGTATCGTGAATCGATAGAGTGAAGGGAGACAAAGGTGAGTGTGCGGCTGTATATATACCCAGCTCGGCGGATCAGTTATGAGAGTAGCATAAACGATCAAGATATTTTCGAGTATAGAAAGAAAGAAGGTACAGTTAGGCGCGCGCGTGCAGCCGAAACGATCTGGAGGAAGAGAAAAAGGCTCACGTGCTCCGGCGCGATTTGCATCGAGCTGCGCGAGCG
The DNA here is from genome assembly GCA_900480035.1 of Eupelmus urozonus. Taxonomy (NCBI): domain Eukaryota; kingdom Metazoa; phylum Arthropoda; class Insecta; order Hymenoptera; family Eupelmidae; genus Eupelmus; species Eupelmus urozonus. Next base: position 45,566 of record UELX01000709.1, on the reverse strand, counting down.
GTTAAAAGATGAGACGAACTCTTGTGTATATATAGCGAAGGCTGCTTTGCACACGCAGAGAGAAGCGGTTCGCGCGGGTCACAGCTCTGCAATGTATGTAGACGCAGTGGCTGCACGCTAATCATTAGGCTTCGCTTGGCTTTAATCAGCGCTGGTGCAGCGGCGCACGAACGAGTCCAGTATACCGGGACGAAAACGATTAAGATTAGAGCGCGCGCTGACACCGTTTCCTTTCGATCCAGCCTCGCTCTGTGCTCTTTCGCTGGGGGCTTTTTTGCTGCTTGCGTTCGGGAAGCGCGCGTCTATAGAGACGGACGCCGCAGACTGGTTTCAAACTGCGTCGCGCGATCCACATTCGCACTAGGAATTAGCACGGAGTATTGTTTCTTTTCGACGCTCGATATTCGTAAATTCAAGCGGATACGATCTCCGCAAAGTGTCCATTATAATTAGCCGGCTAGACAAAGCGATAAATAGAGAGAGAGAGCCGTGGACGCATACACACCATCGCGCGCTTATAATACCCCCCTCGTGCGATCGAGGCCGCGTTTTGCCGCTCTCAAGCCGGAACGAGAGTTAATTCGACAGCCGATGAGCAGGAACAGCGAAGCTCGCTCAAAAATTTACCTGCCCCCGTCGAAACCCGATAATCCGGCGCAGCCGGCGTCCTATACGACTCTGAATTAAACATGAGCTCGAGCTTTCAAGGACGACGAGCCGTTACTCTCACGCCCCAGCCTCGTCAATTTTCGATCCTGCTCATTATCAGCGCCGAGCGAACGAAAAACTCTGTATACACACGCACTATAGGCACAACTGGTGCAAGGACGCGTCGAAGCGAGAGAGAAAAAAAACCGAGGCACGCTGGTTATGTGCGTGCCGAGCGAGTCCGAGGCGCAAACTGCGAGCCGCCGCTGGTTTCTGCAAAGGACGAGGGCCGAGAGCTATACGAATTAAGCGCAATTACGAGAACCCACATGCACGCAGTCTGGCCCCTCTATGCGCGCGCTCAATTTTCCCGATTAGCACTGAGTGTATGTGCGCGCGACAGCCTTTCTAAAAGACAACGCGTTGCCTCTCGTTTTCAGTAATTTAGAAGCGCGCTTTATGTTTTTTCTTTCTACTTTCGAGATTGATCGTCGCATGTGCGTACACGGCGCTCTCGAGTTTCGGCTCGATTTATTCTCGGCGTCCTACAAACTGGTTAATATGCATGATTGCGGAGCGGGCGAGTTACGATCTTCGGATTTCGTAAGCCTCTAACTAGACGCGGGCTGCGCGCGAGAGCTCGTTCTAGGATTTCGATCTGGAGTAGCTGGACTGTACGGAACGCGAGTATCGTGTGACTGAGCGCGCGGACCGGAGCTGGATGCCGGTAATTTAGTGCATAATTTACACGTGTTTGTTCCTCTGTGCGTGCCTTTGATAACTGGCAACTATCTTGCTGGATAAAGGATTGTTCGGAATATGGGAGGTGCGCTAGTTTGGAGAGCTACTAATCTATTATCTTTGAGTGGATGCTCAAATCTTTCTAATTGCTCCATTAATCTTTCAAATGGGCTTCAGAAGTTGCTTTCTTTTGATTGATAGTGACGGTTTGACGGTGACATCGGGATTATAAATTTGGGACGGGGATTTCCGAGTCGAGAGAATATGAGAAGATTGTTTAAAGCAATGTTGCTAACATTTAGAGTTACCTTTTTTTTACATAATTTTCATTTTTAACAAAATACATTTCTGAAACACCTTGTATAAACTTTTCATAATAAAGATCAGTCTCTGTACTAACAATGGAAGTTTTCACACTGCTTTATAGAATATTATATTTTATCAGATAATTAAACCGCGACAAATGCGCATATAAACTCATAACTAACATTACATTAAATTCAATTTCATATAATAAACTCATAACGCACTTAGCGCGAGCGAGAAAAAGTAAAGGCGAAATCAGATAAGGGAGTAAAAAGGAAGCCAGGAGCTGCAGGAAACGCCTCGTACTGCAACCGGCAGTTTTCGCGCAACTCGTCGTCGGAGTAAGAACGCGGCAGCCCCGAGCGAATTGAATTGTTTCAAAGTGGAGAGAAATTCGCGCAAATTGAATCAAGCTCGAAAAGGATTAAGAATTCGCCTCGTCTAACCGTATTTCCACCCAGCTTAACAAATCGACCGCGACGAAATTGCACAAGTACTAGCTGGAATCGGTCGAAAAAAAAAAAATATACTCGACGCTCTCGAAGGAAGCTTGCAAGCGCGCCGCGTGAATACTTATAAACACGCCGGTGGATCGTTTAAAAAGGCGCACGTGTCGAGACGCGCGCGCCTGGGTTGTGTATCGATGTAGGCAGCGTCGCTCGAATGAAGCGTAATTTCAGCGGACGACGGTGCATAAGCAAGTACGTGTCCCTGGGAAGCTAATGAATATAGATGGTCAATGAAAAAGGGTGGTCAGTGAGAAAAACGAACGAACGCCGCCGCTGCTGGCTGCTGATTGATATGCGCGGAGAGTTGGCCATCGGCTTCCTTCCGGCCCGAATAAAAGTGTAATTTAACATAACAAAAGGCTTGTCGCGCTGCTCGATTGCAGCTGCGCCTTGTAGCGCTGCTGCTGCTGCTGTGTGTGTGTCTTATCGATGGATTGCAAATGTTGTTGCGATGCTTTTTGTTTTAGAAAGCGAGGCGGAATTGTTATCGGCCGGGCCGAGCCTATTGCTGTCTTGGCGAATGCGGCGATTAGGCGGTCACGGGCTATATATAAGCGAGCTTGCGTCAATGCTTTCTTCATTGGGCATAATAATGCATGCGTGCTGAAGTGCTGGACGAGTTTAGACGGTGAGATAGGATCTCTTTGGATTGCTGATAATTTGTGTCGTTGATTTTATGTAATATGCTTTTGGACGTTGATAGATAAGAAATAAATGGTATTGTTTAAACGGTAATTTGTATTGTTTGAAAAGGCTAGACAGCAATTATTATTTATAAGATCGTATTACATATATGAAATAAAGCTTGTAAAGATTAATATTAAAAAAAAATAATAAACATTCAATTGTTTCCAAAATTAACATTTCTGTATTACTCTATTCTGAAAAGACAGTCTTTTACATAATTTTTCGGCTTTCCTAATATAAAATAGAATTCAATATCAGTGAGTAATTTGATTATTTACTTCTTGAGACTTTTTCACTCAAGAAAAGCAAGAACTACTTCCAAATTCTGCATCGAAATCTATTACATACTTCAACATGCTACGACACATTAATTCAAACATAATCTTTCCGTACTCCCAACTACGAGAAATAACTTCGCATAAATTATGAAACTCAACGAAAGGCATAACAAATGAACAGCTAATTCAACTATATCAATTTCAAAAGCTTCCGGCTGCGGTTATCGAATTAGTCAGCCAGCCCGATACATCACCGCAAAACTTGCACGCATTCTCCATAAAGCTCGCAACACAGCGTTTATTTGTACCAGACAATCCTCCAGATTGAATTTTTATCAACGGAAAAGCAAAAGAGCCGGCCGCTCCAAGACGCTTTGAAGTCGTCGAGTGATTTATTCGGCCAGATAGGCGATACGCAGGCTTGTATATACATCCATAATAAGCAAACAGCGAGCGGAAGTCTCTATCTGTCCGCTGGGAAGACTCTCTCTGGTGTGACACTCGTCGACTGTGACGGCGATACAGAAAACGTCGCCGCTTGATTGGCTAATTCCCGCGCGCGCGCGCGCGCTCACCGAGAGGGCAAAAAACAGATAGAGAGCGGCAGGGCCAGAGAGCGATTGGTTAATGTGCGTGTCCGAGAGTCCGAGCCTGGATTGCCAGTTCACTACTCATGCAGAGAGCTCGGCTGCGGGGGCGGCCAGCCTCGAAAATGGGCTTCGGAAAGGAAATGCAATTATTTAGCTTGAAGAGCATCCCACTCGCTATATATGAAAATCGAGAGAGAGCGCATATATACAGAGCTCCCACCCTCCGGCCTTGCATCGACACTCAACCACGTTTGTTTTGAGGAATTCGCACGCGGCTCGAGCGAGAGAGAGAGAGCTATATACGTGCTTGTTTATCGTGCGCCGTAAGAAGACAGCAGGTGGCACAGGCGCGTGCTGCTGCTGCACCGTCTGTGTATATATATACATATATATACATCCCGCAGCTCTCGCGAGAGAAGAAAGGTCGGCCAGAGAGAGGTGGGGCGTGCTGCTAACGCTGCTGGTTGCACGCGCGGAGAATGTGTATATAGGTATATACATACATGTATATAAACGTGCGCTGCAGGCTTTTTTAGTTTTCGCTTTTCGTCCCGCGCAGCTCTCTCGTGCCGCTGCTGAGCTAACGTTTATCGAGTTTCAGGTTAATGCCGCCGCGGCGGCGACAAACGCGTGTGTGCCCGCACATGCCGGCCTGGAGAGAGACACATTCTCGCGCAGAAAGCCAATTTATAAAGGCGCTTTTTTGTGTGTGTACGTTGGGGTTTTGTGCGCCGGGGAAAGGCCTGGGAGCGTTATTCATTGGCTTCTCTTTCATAATTTATATAGCGCATGGATAATGGTATAGTGAATGAAGAGGAAAAATTTACAAACAGACGTTTATTTTATCGAGATTTATCGTAGGGTACGAAGAGCGAGGTATTGGTTTGGATACAAGGAAGAGTAAAAAAAGAAAAGAGAGCAATGATCTATACATGCTGTACTCTGCTTTAGCTAATCATTCTTAACTAAGCGCAAGGAGAGCCTCGAGAGTGCAAGGGCTATTCTAAGAATATGACGTAAAACAAAGAAATCCGCTGAAATCAGCAGAATGCATCGCGAGCGATAAAACAAATATAGCCCCGAGACACGTGCATTTTTCGCTATTCCCTAACAATAAATATTATTAGCCCCGCTGAAGAAACGTAGATATATTCGGCGCTCCGCGCGTGCCTCTATAATAAACACTTTCGGCGGATTTCAGAATAGAACCACCAGGCTAACCTTGCTTTCGTAAAAAACAAAAAAGAAAAAGAAGTGACAGCAAACAAACGCAACTGCAAAGAGCGGATAATTTTAGAAAAAGGGTAAAAAAAAGTCGACGCGCGGCTCATCATATGCTCGCTTAATGAAGTGTCGAGTGAAACTTCAGCGGGGACTATATAACGGCACGCCGTACAGCTCCTCCTCCACGCACTCTGAGAAAATAACATTGTTACGTCGAACGGTCTTGGATCGCGGACTAGTTACCGTACATATACACACGCACTGGGGAAGAATGGAGAAAAAAAAGAAGAATAAACGTCGAGTCGGTCGCGAGAGCTATGCAGCTCGTTAATCGTCGAGAGAGAGAGAGAGCTTCGCGACTCGTCAACGCGAATTCAATTAGCCCCGACGCCGAACAATTATTGGAGGGCCGCTCGCGCGCCACCAATTAAAGCTGCCTAGACGAGGCTAGACGCTGCTGCTGCTGCATTTCTGCAATTCGCGCCTATTATCTCTCTCTCTCTCCTCCCTCTTCCTACAGTGCACTGTATAACGAAGCGTTTCGCGCGCGCCGATATATATTGTTCTCCAGTGCCAATTAAACCTTTTATCAATCCCTCTCTCGCCCTTTTTCCCCCTCTGTCTTTGCGTTTCACGGAAACGCCAGTCACTGTCAAAACTCGCCGGTCCCGTTATATATTTATAGGTTCGTGCGGGCATAATGGCCCCCGCGGACGCATCTCCGCAGCTTCCCGCTGTGGATCTATCGCGCGCTCGAGAGTTCGAACGCCGCTGCTGGTGTATAAACGCGCGCAGCTACGTAGCTTGGGAAGCCTCAATTTACGGCTTCCTGCGTTTACGCGAGAGACAGAGAGAGAGAAGCTTTTATTTCCTCCGTACGGCCATTGTGCGCGTGTACATGGAGCCGGTTAGATAGCTGCTGCTAGACCGTAAGACTAAGGCTAGATTCTGCATTCTGTCCCCCTATATATCCCCATAATTCGTCCGAGATTAATGCGTAAACGCGAGTTGACTGCTACAATAGCAGCCCGCGGCTGTATCGTCGACAAAGAGCGGAAGGATGCTTATATATGTGCCGCTTGGCTCTCCTACAATCAGCTAGCTGCAGAGATTAGTACACACACGGCGAGAGAACGAGCGCAGTTTACAATAATTACGGCTCGTTGAAACCGCTAAGGGCCTGTGTACCATAACTACAATACACGCACGAATCGAACCACTTGCTCCGAAAGCTATTGTATACACAGCGGAAGGAGGAACCATAGTCTAGGCCATCGAGCATCTCTCTATACCCAAGTGGAATCCAATTCTCTCATCTCGGGCGCGATTCCTCGAGATGCCGTGATTAATAGCGCGTGCAACGGTCGTGGCAACGGTACCCACCATATCCCGAGACGCGCGCACGATTCTCTCTCGCGTACGGCGCATATATGCGCGCCTGTACATCCACCTTTCCTCCGCCTTTCTCCGCGCTTCTCCGCGAATTTCTTGGACGATTATACGTCGTGTTTACGCTCGCTTTGGCATTGTATGCGCCCCTCCTACTCCGGCCAGATTCTCGTTTTCCGTATGTACGTACCTGACGAAAAAAAAAAAAAGACAAAAGAGACCGCTCCCCTCTCTCTCTCGATCCTGCGCCCGTTATTACGTACATGTGTGTGGATATACAAGCGAGCGAGCGTAAGAAAAGGGGCACGTTTTAAATGCGTTGTGGGGGTGGACCCTACGAAACGGAGAGAGAGAGAGAGAGCTATAGGCGTCAATTGGCCGGCTGTAATCGCGGAATCGCCATTGTGCGAGGCCGATGATTATTCGCCGGTGCGCGCTAATGTATAAGCATACAGTTCTATAGCCGAGCAATTACCTGGGAAGACGTCCTTGGTGTCGGCGCTGGCCGGATGGATCCATCCGTTCCTCTGCTGGATTATGCACTGGAACATGGCGACTGCGGAGGACGTTCCGGCTCTCTAATCCCGTTCTCTGCTCCTTTGCGCTCTCTTTCTCTCTCGCACTCTCCAAGATATACACAGCAGCGCTTGCTCCGCCACAAACTCGGGTATTATCGGGGCCGAGGACGAAGCAGAGGCCGAGATGCGAGCGCCGGGGCCAGAAGCCCGCCGGCTCCATTAGAGCGTGCCTCCTCCCGAGGAGCCATCATCCTGCCGCCACGAGAGGACTGCTCTCTTTCTCACTCTCTGATCGCTGAAGCTATCACCACCGCCGCTGCTGCTGCTGCTGCTGCTCTACATCCTCACTAAAAACCCGGCGATTATACAGCTCGGCAGGATGGAAGAACTACACACCGAGTATATATATATCGGCAAATGGCGGACGAGACTGCCGGCGTTCGGGGCAGGCTGCACATGGGGGCCAGCACTCGCGGGATGCACTCTCCACGCACGACTGAGGGTGCCCCGTCGCCGGCTGCTACTGCTGGCTGGGATCGAACTAGATGGCTGGCCGGTCGCCAGGCAACCGAGCCTCTTCCGTCTCGCTCTCTCGGAGCCTGTGCTCTCTCTCTCTCTCTCCCTCGCTCCGCACGCCTGCCTGCACCCTCTTTCTTACGGGCGCTCTCTCGCGCCCCCACCTTCTTTCCTTCCTCGGCTGCTGCTGCTGCTGCTGATCTCTGCTCGCTTCTTTCTTTGTGACGCTCGCTCTCTCTCTCTCTCTTCGTGCCGTTAGCCGTTAAACGCGAGCTGGCCTCTCTAGAGTAACGCTGCAGCGGCAGGCTTGGAGGCTAAGGAGATGCAGCTCGACTTTTCGATACACACTGCGGGCTGAGAAAACTGGAGGATATATAAGACACGCGGGCGGCGATGATCTCGCGGAACTGCAAAGAGAGTTGCGCGCACGCACTGTACATAGAGACTGTTCCGTCGGGCGCGCGCGCGCAAGTTGGGAGAGCAGCGCAGGCAGAGAGAGAAGCCGAGTGTGGCGGGGGCAGAGAGCCAGGAGGGGAATCGATGCTACAGTCGCGTGTGTATATACACTCGCCGACGCTCTGTGTATATAGCGAAAGAGCCCGGTCCTTCTCCCATCTCGCTCCAACTCTCGCAGCGCGCTGCCCCCGGCTCTCTCAGCTGTTCGCCCGCGCCGGCAACCCTCGATGTGTGTATACTCTCTGCGCGCTCGTTTGCGGGTAGAAGTGTATATGCGTGACCGTGACTGTGACTCTGACAGCCCTTGTGTGTCTGTGTCTGTGTGTGTGTATAGCCGGCTGCACCCACGCCCCGTGAGCGCACGCGAACTTCTCGGCCGAAGTTTCGGCTATGCAGATATGGGGGCAGGACAGCTCGCCGGGGAGATCGGTTAATTAAGGGCCCCGGCGAAAGTAGGCACGGCTCTCGGGAGAGGCCAGCGGTTCTTTATTCGCTCGGAAGAAGGGCCGGTATACTGTACGGATACATAACGGTAAAACTCTGTGCGCGCGTATACATATGCGTGTGCCTGCTGAAACTCCTGAAAAGTATAACGTTCGTCCCCCACACGACTCGAAGCTCGCATATACACACAGGACCCTGTATGCCTTTTACTTTTTCTTTCCCTCAACGCGCGCATAACCGCCCGGTGCAGCGGCCTCCCCTGCGCGCTCGCCGGCCAACTGCAGCCCTCTCAGCTCCCTTTGTCAGCCAAGTCTAGTGGAATCGTATCGCGTGTCGCCTCTCTCTCTCTTGCTCTGTATACATGCAACACGCGGCCGGAAGGGATAGGAGGTCAAAGGTGATTGCTCCGCCATGCGTACCGAGAGAGACCGGCCCCAAAGAGTACGCGCTGCCTAGTGGTGCACTTTTGATGCTGGCCCGTTGCACGAGGCTGTATACGCCACTTTTGTTTTTCCCGCCGCCGATGTAATTGCATGCAGGAGGCCTTTGTGAGCGCGACAAAAACGCTCGGCAGCAGCGCGCGCGAGAAAAAATTTTGCACGCCTTCGGCCTGTACGTGCTCTTAAGGAGAGCGCTTGGATTTTGGAAGTGGCCGTGCGCATAACGAGCCTGGCGAACGGAAAAAATAAAGAAAGAGAGTGCAGCATCCCCCGAAAATTCCTTTCCTTTTCTCTCCTCGAGCGATCTTACACGGCGCTCTCGGCCTTTGTTCGGTAGCGCGCGGGCGTCCGAGCCGGAAAAAAGAGAAAGGAACGCCGGCACAAAGCGAGCCGTTCCTTCCGGGCGCTGGATGCACCGAATTTTCCGCCGATCAAATGAAAAGTCCGAGTGTTTGTTTTTTTCTTCAAGACGCGCGCGTGTCCCCTGCTAACTTTTCAAACAAACCTGCAGACGACAGCGGCTCTCGTTCCTCCGTTATCTGATTTTTCCCTTCCTCTTTTCTTCCGACGCGGCGCTTCTATCTTGGTCTCCCCCTCGCGCTTCTATTCGATCTGGTCTTTTTGTCGGCGAGAGCCGCTCGTTCCCGATTCAACGCGCCGGCTTATAAATGCAGTGCGTGCACACGCCCATGAGGCACGAACATATGCGAGGAAGAAGCGGAAGCGGCCCGAGAGTTCGCTGTGAGCTTCGTGCTGTATTTCTCTGATTCGGATTCTCGTGCGGCTTCGGGGGCCACGCGAGAGAGCCGGGGTAATTCAAGAGCTCCGAAAAGGGTGGCCGCTGCTGGCTAAGGTATCAGACCTCTCCCCCTGCGGTCGGTCTGACTTTCCGTGACCGCAAAAAAATCCCGTCGGGTCATGATCTAATGATCTTGAGAAGCCTTAATTTTGCGGTCTTTTGGAAAATCAGCTGGATTAGTGCGAGTCCGATTGTTCGGTCAACATTTTGTTCTATGCGAGCCATGCAGGAACAATGAAAGCACTTTGCCACGGAAGTTTCGAATCGGTCACGATCCCATGACTTTCGTGAGTAATATGCTTTTAGAGAATCGAAGGGTCCGTGGAAAAATCCCCAAGCGCTCGCGTGCTCCGTGATACTTGACATTCGCTCTATGCAGCCTTTGTACCGCGAGTCATATTCAAGTTCATTGCGCTTTATTTATCCGTGAAAGTACCGAGCGCTATCTTTTCCACCGCCTCGCTTACCGCACCAAACACCTATCTATTAATTGAGAATACATAAATTACATGCTCCTGAAAGGGCCTAATTCATTGCATCAGCGACACTGGCTTTGTCCGTGAATCGAAAGAAAACGCGCACAAAAGCAAAGGCGACGATGCACAATATAAAAAATAAAAGCCAAGGCTCTCTGTCCTTCTCCCTTCTTTTCTCTCTCTCTCTCTTTCTTTCGCCCTTGCGCACAGATGCGTGAGCCGAGAAAGAAGAAGGGGGGAGCCAGCAGAGAGAGTGGAGAGGGGAAAAGTGAATAAGAATGAGGAGAGAATGAACGAGCCGGCTCTCTCGCGTCTTGATCCTTTCTGTTTGGGATGCGATCGGATTTGCAATATAAGAGTACTCGGGCTTGAAACGCGCGCGCCGGGAGAGCTGCGAGGGCAGCTGCCAAGGTAAGGGACGGCCAATTCGACAAAGCCGGGAGAGAGAGGGACTGGCTTCTCCTTCCTGCTGGCTTCGTCGATCGAATATATCTCAAGGCAAATTCTCAGCTCTCTCTCTGTCTCTCGTTAGTTGCATTGAATTCTTCAAGTCGAGCATCAATAAAATGTATATACCCATCCGGCGTTCCCTTCGCAGACTTCTTTTTCTTCTCTCCGTCTGCTCCCTTCACTCGTTTATTTCTGCACTCGAGTTACGTCTCGATATTGCAAATACACACTCGGCAAAAGCCCCCGCTCATTGTCTCGTCCGTGGCCGCTTTGTTATCATTTTGACGGATACTACAAAACGAAACGAGACAATAGAGCGGCATAAAAGCCGCCGCGCGTCAAAAGCGTATAATTTTTAAGTCGCGCGCGACAGGGAAAATCTCGGCAGCCTTGAAACGAGGAAAGTTTAACTTCGCTCCGATAAAGCAGCGCGCGAGGTGCATTTAATTGAGCTCTCTCGGTGAGCGTGGGGTCGGCTGCACGTGCACCGCGGGGACAGAGCGCGTCAATAATGATTATAGCACATCGTAAACGAAAGCGCCAAGCGCGCGAGTCGTGCGCGCCGAGAGACCGGCTGCTGCTGCTCGTGTATTTATATTGAGGCTGCATCACGAGAGAGCTGGCTCTCACGTCGTCAATGGCGCGCTATATATCGACGAGTCCGCTCCATTATGCTCCTAGGCGTAACTGGGACTGGCCTTGTACTCTCATTCATTCATTAGCCGTTTTATGAAGTAAACGTGACGCCGCCGCTTGTGGAAAAAAAGGGGCGATGCTTGCGAAAAAATATTATGAGAGCTGTTGCGTGCTGGGAAAGAGATGGGAGTAGGAGTGGAAAAGGAATCGTGTGTATGAGAGTAGTCAAGGTTTTGAGGAAGGTATACGTGGGGGATTGTAGTGCGTCGGTTGAGCTACGGTCCTGGATGCTGACCTAGACGTGCATCGATTTTGCGATCATTGCGTCTCTACCGTCGGCGACCCGAATACTTTCAGGAGCTGCGAGCGAATTTCTCTCTGTGCTAGGATGCTACCAACTGTTGCCCACAGAGCGCAAAATTTTCGAACGATTCGTATAGTTATATGAAATATTGTTGATAACTATCTTTTCGAGTTTTGAGAAAAATAAAAATTGTGCCTAACGTAAAAATAAAGAGAATAGTAATAAATTGAAAAATATCAATTGCTTGAAAATGAATAATTATTATCTTATGTTGATTGACATTATTTTTTGTATAGTGGCTCGGAATAATCGAGTACCATTTTTCACGTTCTTTGTAATCGCAAGGAAATAATTATCGATACTTTAAATTATAAGTACCATATTAATTACTACTTTTATGAAGACAGTAACCATAAGAAATATTTTTTCTTTATATACATGAAAACGCACAAAAGTGCTCTATTGTGTCGCTTTTCCGAGAACTGTAGGGGTATGTCATTACACCTTTTATTATGTTTCAAGAATTAAAAGACTTAAGCACTAAAATGCAGTTGCTCGAATTTTTAATTTATTATTTTTATAAACAAATTTTTCGGTCAAAGTTTTTATGCAATACAAATAAATTTTCATGGCCGCAAATTTTACAATAAGGGGGAATTACACGGTTTTGATGGAAGCAAGAAAGTTTTTGATACTTCCACTTCGTCTTTTTTGTAATAATATAAGGAAACATAGAATTGATTATTGCTATAATTATTATAATAAAAAATAAACTGTAAAGAACATATGTAATGTAAAATCCAATAGTAATATTGCTAGAATATTCACAAGAGTTGAGCTGCACATTTATTCCAGAACCTTGCACAATGTACTATTAATCCTGTAAATATTCCTGTAAGGTTTAAAATGCTAGATAAATAAAAAAAATCGTGTAAATAAATTAAAAATTAGGAAGTCGAATAAAATTGTCGCTTGACTTAAATTTTATAGCTCTCTATTAAAGGCTAACATTTTGATCATTTGATAAAATAATCCTACTGACTCCTTTCAAGGCAGATTAATTATAAATATTAAATGATCTATTATCAATATAAACTGATTGGAACTTTTCTTTCGCTCAGTTGGAGACATTAGAATTCCGTAAAAAGGATCAGCAGGCTTTTCCCGTCAAATGACCGCAATGTCAGCTTTCATTAAAGTGCCATAACTAAAGAATTTAGATCGTGTACTATTTAATTCAACTTCTTAATTTATTCAACAACGATCATTACAAGCAGACGACGATAATTAAAAGCCAGTTCGACCCTTTCTACCTTTGCGAAATTCCACGTCCAAACAAAAGAAAATTTCGCAATGAACACCTCTACCAACCATCATCACTTTAACAACCGCCAATAAAAATGAAAAAAAAACTCCACAAAGCCCAACTAATAAACAAAAAGAGGACATTAGGTAACTCTCCGAAAGCAGACTGCAGTCAGCATCTCTTGCCACGTCTCACCAGAGCACACACAACTCGGGCACGTGGTGGCCGACTGGATTTAGCAGCGCTGCAGCTCTCCGCACGCGCTCGCAAAAATGACAATAACAGCGCGTTCGGCCGGCGTGTTTTGTTTGGCGCTTCTAGAGCGGAATCGGCGACTGTGTCGTGTCCCCGGTTGTTCGCCGCCGGCGACGCGCGTCGTGACGATATTATTTGCGATAGTCCGCACAAGTACCTATAGCTATACAACAAACGAAGCAGCAACTGCGCTCTCACTATGGCGCGCATAACAGTCGTGCCTCGGCAATTCGCTCTTTCACGCTCGTTCGCTTCTCTCCCATTATATCCGTACGAGAGCACGTGTACCTAAAGAGCTCGCTATATCCGTATCATATACTTGGCTCTGCCGCAGTTATGTCTAGCGTTACGCCAGGTTTATCGGGATTTACGTACACGCGTGAAAGTAGCCCCGTGCGTAAATTCAGTGGTTAGAGTGATTGGCGAAAAGTCAACCGTTGAAGAGATCGATATATTGCGGGTAGTGACTATAGAGAGCGAATTATTGTCTCCAAGCACAGAGCTGTTAATCGACTCGCAGATATATACGCGGCCAGCGATCGCGAGACACAGAAAGCCAATTAAGCCGCGAGCTTTTTCGAAGCTTGAGCTTATTCGCGCGCGATCGATTTTTTCTTCTCAAAAAGCAGCTCTCACGCTTGTTTTCGAAAAGGCAGAAAAGCCCCGCTGGCATTGAAAACGCTCACAAAGAATACAAAAGCAGAAACGCGAGATGCAGTCTACCTACTCTTTAATTAAGCCAATCTCCTGCTAAATCAGCCCGCCGTGTGCCTGACGCATTGACCGTGGATACACGCTTATCGATCGATCGGCGCATATGTACGCAAGCCTTCGGACCGATCAAAATCGGCGATATATACTCGTTTCATTGTTACGGCCGCGTTCTCCGGTGTATATATATGCGCCGCGCGCAGCAAGAGCTTTGACCCTCCCTGAACACGCTTCTTTTCCGGTCCAACGGGCCCAACCCTATATATAAGTATATCCAACCGAGCGCGCGTCTGTCCATAAGCAAGTCGGGCGCGATTGCAACCTTTATCCTTTTACTTTGTGTGGCACTGTGTGTGTATTTGTGTTCTATAACGGCTTGACGCATATACTTGTATGTGTGCTGAACTGGCGCCGATCGAACGACGCGAGATGCGAGCAGCACTTTAATAACGTTGTTTGTGTGTGCTTATAGGCTAGCTGATTTTCGCTGATTTTGAATGGGTGATAATATTTTTTGTTAAGTTGGGTTGTGCGAACGATCTTGCTTATTTTTATTTTTACATAATGACGGAGCGGAATATTTGAAACGTGCTGTTTGTTTGTTTATTTAGTAATAAAAGAAAATGGAGGGAGGAATACTACTTAGTACATAATAAAGTTTAAAGTAATGGTACTTGGAACGATAGTTAAAAAAAACGAGTTTGCAAATTAAAACAGTTAAACAATTTGCGGTAAAACAAAGTAGTACTAACGAGTCTTCTATGCACACGCAAGACGCCAAGCGACAACTAGAAATAATTGAAACAAATGACCTTTCTCTCCAAATTATTTGAACATTAACCAACTTGCCATTCAACTTTAATAAAACATTCACTTAACCCATCTCCTCTAACGACTGCAAAAAAACAGAAAAAAAAAACTCGTCCACAGAATGACGCGTTAAAGCGTTAATTAGCAAGATGAATTTTCTGCCTCATCACGCGATTGGCAAGTTTCGCGGGCAGGTAATTAACGAAAAGTGCCCGGCTAAGCGGGGCTTTTACGGCGTCCTAGCATGTTGCTCTTTGATGAAATTCGAATGACACAGTTGGGGGAGCTCGCGCGCGCGCGCACGTAGACCTCCGCTATTGTATCGCAACAAGTGCCGTAGAGGCGACACACAGAGAGAGGAGCTAGCTGCCGCTTGAAATCGTCCGGGGCTCGCTCAAAAGAGCTGAAGTTCGCGCTTTGCGCTTCCCTCCCCCAAGGTTGCTCCATTCGGCCGCCGCCGCCGCTGCTGCTGCTGGGTTATTTTTAAATCACCGGAGCGGAAGTCTGTCTAAGTTTCTTTTTTCTCAAGCGCGCCTCTCCGCCGAGCGTAGAGCTGCTTCTTCGTACTTTATATACCGAAAGTTCCGAGGCTGCTACCGATTATTCGACGCTTCGGCTAGAAAGACGTTAAAAAAAGGAGCGCGATCGAGGAGAAGGGCTGGAAAGGAAGAAAAGGAAAAAAGCGCGTGGCTGGAGGTCTCGCGAATAATTACAGCCGCGAGAGGCAATTTTCATTGGGCGATTAAACGTTATTACAGAGAGCGAGAGGAGCGAGATACATACACACAGGCAAGGGGGGGGGGGACTAGCCAAGGAGTGGCGATCGGCGAGAGAGCCGGCTCTCTGCATTCCAGCAGCTTTCCACAGGCTCCGGCTGCACAGAGCGGGCTGCTATCGTTTTCCTGCGTCCCCGCGTTGGCACTTGCCGATTCTGGCCTTGATTTCGCCCTCTCCTCTCTCGCAGTCTCCTTTGCATTAGCTCGGATCGCTTACAAGCCTGTGTTTAACGCTAAAATAGCAATGCCCGCGGCTCGCGGCCGGTTTATTATTCTCCGCTTTTACACCAGCCGCGCAAGCGAGCACGCGGCCTGCAGAGCCGCGCGCGATGTATTTTTCGAGAGATCTGCGTCACGCGTGTATACTGTAAGCCTGGCTTCTCTATGCGTCCAACACCGCGCGCGAGTCATTATATACGAGCGGCTCTCTTTGTTTATTCGACTCGCTTCTCTCTCTCTCTCTGCGCGTGTGCTTATAGGTATACACGCGTTTTATCGTGCGCCGCTGACTTTTGCCCGCAATTTTCCTCCCCCTTCCCCGTGCGAGCGTTTACTTTAACATATTGGAAAATATGAGAGCTGTCAAGCGGGAGCCAAACAGGAAATCGGTTTTCTATACGAGACTGCAGCGTTACGTTGTTCTAGGCGTTATTATAGGATAGCGCGAGGCGGGCAAGGTCAGTCTTTCACCTGCGAGCGCCTGATTAAAGCTCCAGCCACCGGGGACCTATACACGCCAACAATGAGCCGATGATGCAACCGGTGTCGCTCTGGCTCTTTTGTTTTCCTCCCCTCAGTTTTTTTTACGACAATACGAGAAAACAGCATTCGCGCGCAAAGCGGCACGCGTCCGTCCGCGCTTAGATGCAGGTAATAGAGGCGCAGGTGAAAGTCCCGTGCCGCTCTTGTATAAGCCAGCCCCTAAGATACACCCAGACTCCTAAGGATCGGGAATCACGCAAGAAAAAGTAAAAGAGCGACTCACTGTTAAAAACCAGCAGCTTCCTCGTAGAGCCCAGCCGCTTGATCGGGGACTTGACGCCGTCTACCTCCTCCTCGTCCATGTTGCTCGCTGCTGGGGCGGCAATTTTACTGCGGCTATCGAGCACCTATACTCCTTCGACGTCCTCGACCTGACCAATCCGTTTTCTCTCTTTCTTTGTTAAGGTACCGGCTAGCCGGACACTGGAGGCACACAACACAGAGCACAGGCACACATGTCCCCGCTGTCAACGCGAGTGTGAGGCGGAGAACGCGCGAGAGAGAGCAGCTGCAGCTCGTCGATCGTCGCTTGTCGATTGACTCGGCGGCACTGCTTGGCGGCGGGGCACGAGGTGTCGGCCGAACTCTCTCTCTCTCTCAAACCGGTTTCTCCGCGGGGCCGATTCCGTTGGCGTATAGGCACACACTCGGCCGTTACGCTAACCCATCAAAGAAAGCACACCGAGTACCTATATACGTTACGTATATGCACCGAGAGGAAGAGCCGAGGTAAGACGGGAGAAAAAATCGCAGCCGCGCGCGCGGCCCCCGAGCTGTCTCGCTCGCCGGCCAGTAACAACTAAACTCGCGCTTAAAACACACGCCGCCCAGAGAGAAAGAAGAGCGTCAAGTCCGCGCGCGCGAGAGAGAGCCTGCACACACGCGCGCGAGTCGCGCCGCCACCGAGCCCCTCCGACTCTTGGCTCTTTGAGGATATTCTTGGACGCGCCTCTCTCTCTCTCTTTCTGTGTGAAGCGCCGGCGCGCGCTGGTCTCTCTCTCTCTCGCTTCGCTTTATTCTCTTTCGGTATACGCTGTATATACCTATATTAATTCGACTTTGGCTGTTGCGCGCGCGTGAGGCACTCTTTTCTTATATAGTCACCCGCGCACTCTCGCTGGCTGGTTCTAGAGGTGTGTTGCCCTTGGCAACTTTCGATGGGGTGTAGGTGTATACTTAGGTGCTGCTCATGTTTCTTTCTTTTTTTTGAAGAGGGTAACTTTGGCCCTTGCGGATAGAGCGACGCAACTGTGTGTGTGCCGAGTAGTCGAAAACCGCCAACCGGCCAACGGACCGCGCAGAGAACGATTTGAGTTGCGGATTTGATTGGACTTGCTGGCGCCCTCTCGGTCGACCTTGAGTGTACTATGTCGGCGAGCCGGTCGGTAAACTTGCGACGTTCGATGCAGTCGGCAGTGCATTTGGAGCGCTAAACTAGGAGATGTTTGAACTGCGGATCTTTGATTGTTTTGTCATGGAGGTGCTTGCGGTTAACGTTTTCGTAACTAGCGATGAAAAGTTTTTTCTGAATTTCCGATATTCTTATACTTGATGCGTCTTCCGTTTGACGTGTTCAAATATTTGAGCAACTTGTTGAAGGTGAGGCTAATGATTGTTCCCATGGCTACCAGAAGGTATACAAAAAGGTATGTAATGTTTGCTGAGTTGTGTGAATGACAAGTGCTTTAAACGTACGGAATCAATTTAACTGAATTAATTGCAGCTGTGCGGAAAGACAAATTTACACTCTGACAAATGGATCCAGACCGGCCAAGTATTAGTAGGATTGGTGATAGACCGGTTACAAGATGGAGAAGAGAGCAAGAACCAGTTGAAAGACCACAATCATTTTCTGAGCGTCCAAGCTCTGGGGTGGCCAGACCTTATAGCAAAATGGAGCGTCCAACATCTCGGAGAGGCATCAAAACTGACATTACTGAATATGGAATTTCTAGGCCTCCAACTAGTGGAAAAAATGCCCTGTCCAGGCCACCTTCAGCTACTATGGCTAATAGAGTTCCCACTCCTAGTTCTCGACTTCATACAATGAGTTCTGCTAATTTATCACGTGTTAATTCTGGTTTGCCAAGACATTTTATTCAACCGAATGCTATGATTCTGGATCGCCCAATTACACAGCAAGGCCTAGCAGGTGTCCGTGTTGGTTCATCAAGAGGTGTTCCAAAATTAAATAGGTAATGATTTTATTAATACAATCTTTACTATACACTATTTTATCCAGAAATTATTTTCAAATTCAAATTACTTATTTTTTTAGACAAATTGAAGATAAACTGTATTACAAGCAATTACTACAGCTTAAAATTCAAGAATTAAATCAAGAAATTACCTCTATAACAAATGAAGTTGAGAAGCAAAACAAAGA
Organism: Eupelmus urozonus; assembly: GCA_900480035.1. Lineage (NCBI taxonomy): Eukaryota > Metazoa > Arthropoda > Insecta > Hymenoptera > Eupelmidae > Eupelmus > Eupelmus urozonus. The sequence continues at coordinate 27,149 of UELX01000709.1, read as the reverse complement.
TACATTCTCTGATTATGATCATAGAGCAAAAGAAGTGGCATCAGAGTTAACAGAAGTACAAGATCAATTGGTTGATTACAATTTTACTTTAGATAAAATGACAGTTGGAGTAGATAAAAAGGAAATAGAGCTTGATGCAAGAGAGCTTAAAGAATTACATGAATCAGAAAAGTTGGAGCTTGAACGCATTTCTAATAAACGTCAGCTTACACTTAATAAATTAAATGAGTTAAGTAAACAAATTGAAGCTAGGGAAAAAATAGCTGATAGATTTATAGAAATGGATGCAGAAACAAGACAAAAATATAATGAAGCTCAAAAACAAAAAGTTCAACTACAAAAAGAAGTTGATGAATTGCAAGCAGAATATAATCAAGTCTCTGCTAAAAGATCTAAACTGGAACAAAAAATTGCTTCATCACCGGTAAGTGTTTTAAATATATTTACATTAATTGAATGTAAATATTAAATAATTTATTTTCTTTTTAATTCTGATACCTAATATATGTACAAAACATTGTAGATTAAACAAGAAGCTTGTAAATTATTTATGAAAATCTTTGAAGCTGAACAAAAAAGAGAAAAACTGTTAGAAGAAAAATATAATTTATCAAGCGATAATATGGCTGAAAAACAAATAATAGAAATCCAGAAAAAGATTGCAGATGCTGAAGAAGAACTGCAACAATTAGAAACAAACTCAGATGAAGGTTTATCTGAAAAACAGACTAAATACAGTGAATTCAAAAAACAAGATAATAAAATAGAAAATTATGCATTGGATAAAAATAAAGAAGAGGAGCTTGAAAAATTAAACAGATTGGAAGAATTGATTGTAGAAAAACTTGAACACATATCAAGTAGTATCAATGAAAATATAGATACTAGCATTTTAAATGATGATGAAATGGAAATGATCCAAACATTAATGAATCAAGACTTTGAAAATAGGAGTGAAAAAGATTTTGAAGAATTGAAACAAGATAGTACTAAGATTTGTCAAACTTTAAGGAAACTAGAAATGCTTGAAGCAAAAATAAGTGAACGCACAGGAAAGGTCAAAACTACAGATTCAGCTATATCTGATGATTCAGAATCAAATAAAGATGTTGAAAAGAAACAAAGAAAATTACTTTTACATAAACAGGATATATATGGACAAGGGAAAAAAATTGATGATTTTGATCCAATAAAAAACAATAACAACAGACTAGCAGAATTATTTGAGCAGAATGAAATTTATCGACCAATTAGTATATTGGAAGACAAATTAGAAAAAGTCAAGTTTGAAAATGATCAATTTGAACAGCCAAATAAAGAAGATATTGAAAATTTAGATAAAGCTTCATTAATGGAAAAACTAATGTCGCTCACTGCTCAATACAATGCTGTTTTAATTAATGAAATGAAGTCAATATATTAATCAATAACTTACTTAATTTATTTCTAAAACTTTTTATTGGCATATTCATATTTTTATAAATATTTGTAAATAAATAAGAATTATTATTATTATTTATAATTTTAAGTTGCAATATATTTAATTTAAATTTAAAAAATGTTGAGCACCTTTACATAAAATGTATGTAAAAAATGACAGTCTTAATACATTATATTTTTATAAAAAAAAAAAAATTCATTTTATTACAATTGTAATTTTAATTTCATTACATAATTGTGATTTTCAATTTTGAATATATTATTATTTATTTCAAATAGTTGTTATACTGGTATGTACAAAAAATTGAAAGTATTTAATTTTTTATGCGATGATGTCAGTAGAAACACGCGTAAATTTTTTTATTGCAAATATTTAATGAGATGCAAGTTTCTTATCTTTCCTTTTGCTGAATAGCAAAATTAAAGACGAAGCTACAAGATGAGGTTACTCGGTGTTGCGACGCTGAGCGTTTAGATGGAATGAACATATGTATATTTTAAATTCCCGACAGACAAGAGGAGTTGCTTTAGTAAATGTTTTAACGGCGGTCTATTTAACTCAAATAAAATGTTAAATTTCTCTTATTTATATTCACGATGAAATCCATTCTTTATTTTCCAGGTAATACCTATTCAGTTTGTAAAATTCCATTTGAAATTTAAATTTTCGTACTACTTTTTATATTTTATTAAAAAAAAATTTATAATCACGATAAATTAACTATAAAGTATAAACATAAAGTATAGCTAGTATTAAGAACAAAAAGGATTATTATTATAAAATAGAATCTTTTAGATAAATTTTTCTAACTAGATAATTCAAAAGGAAATGATGGTAACATCGTCTCCTATGTTACCCATCACTTGCGCCGATAAAAATTTGTCTGTATAAGCTACTTATAAAATTAGTAACGTATTGGATCTTTAATATTAATTTCTATGAAAATTTATTGCGAAAAATCTATTCCTTTTTTTTATGCAGACAAAACAGTCGTTCACAAAAATAATATCGCGCGCTCTCTCCTACATTTCAATGCAATGATATAAGTTTATGTATATTTTATAGCTCTTAAAATAATATTGAAAAGATCTTTATATAGCAATGACACCGTATAACATTATACTGAGGATTCCATAGCTGATAACGGTTTGTTGCTAAAAATACAATTTAAGTCTATAAAAAAAACAATTTGAAAAAATTATGAAAAATTCTATATAATTTGATAGTTATCTGTAATTTCTCTATACTCCTACGTTTTTCAAATACCTTATCGCAGAAATAAATTGCATTTTTTACATGCCAATCCTCATCAATTACGACGCCCACTTAGACCTACACACATTACTAAAATAAAAAAATGTTCTTCACGCTATTCAAAACGAAAAAAGCCCAGTCAAGATTCCACCGTATTGTAGTTTTACTAAAAGCCAAAGCGAAGTCGCGCCGCGATTGCAGGCCGGATTCCAAAAAGCCAGAGCAGCGTGTCTAGACAATCGATCGGTAAATTAAGTGAAAGGTCCAAGTGCTAAACGTAGAACGTTATAAATAAAATTGGTAAGGAAGTGCATGATGGATCAGAATAAAGTGAAATGTGGGTCAAGTGGATGGTACATTCATAAAATTTAATTTCACCACCTGTTGATTTAGCTGCAGCGAATCTATAGATTCCTCGCGTAGCCTTTTGCTATTTTTAATTTTCTCCTTAAAAAGGGAATATATATTTCTGCATCGAATGGAATATTAAGTATGCGAATTCTTATTTGAGCACTTTTACTTGTAGAGATTCCATCGGATATGCCCCAAGGGATTGAGTAGAAGCTCCTGATGTTAACAACAAAACGAAACAATTAATAATAAGCGCAAGCAAGTAAGGAAAGTATCGAATCGGCCATCGGTAATTAAGTAGAAAACAAGATAAGTAGATAGAACCGGATGTGGTAAGACATTCCTTTGAGTGCGCTCATTACATTGAAAGCGTCCCTGGGCATTAAAAAAGAATTAATCTCATCGGAATCTCGCAGGATGCCCGCGTTCCATTTACCATTTTCAACGATAAATCAAATTGTCACTCTCGGGCAGATGAGTAACGGACGTTAACAGTCAACTGCATCCAGCAGCGAACGAACGAAGCAAGAGAAAAAAAAATCATCCGCGTAAACGTTTCCAAGGAAAAGCCAGTAGGCCCCCGAGAGCTAGTGCGATTAGCTTCGGCTTTAGTGCAGAGCTGGGCTGTGCAGCTCTTCGCGTTTTCTTCGTATTAAAATTTGCAAAAACATGAGGTTTCTGCGCGCTCGCGCATGCGTGTAGAGGGGGGCACCCGAGGAGAGGAGACGTTAGAGAGCGGAGACTGCCGTGTGCGCGCCGCTCGAGTTTTATATTCGCGCGAGAGCAAAGTATGTAGCTGGCTCTGCTCTGGTGTGCGCCGAGAGCGGTGCGATATCGCCTCTGCGAGAGAGCGCGCCCCGGCATATAGGAGAGAGAGAACGGCTGCACACGTAAGGCCCCGCTGCAGAGTAGTCAGTTGGTGCGCAGAGTCTGCCTAGAGAGTGCGTATATACATCAGAGACACGGCACGAGAGAGCGCAGCAAAGTGTGTGTATACATATATATACATACACGGAGGAGATACGATATATATATATATTGCGTGGGGTGTTGGGGGCGCGCGCGCTCGCCCGCATAGAGTGAGACTTTAGACACACTGCGCACTGTGTATAAAGAGTAGAGTATAGCCAGAGAGCGGAGTGTAACCAGAAGGATCGCTGCAGCAGCAGCAGCAGCAGCAGCACAGTAAAGTAGAAGATAGACGCTCTCTTTCTGTACTCGCGGCAGAGAGCCGCATAGAGAGAGAGAGAGCCGCTCGCCGCGTTGGCTGTGTGGCTATATAGCTACTCTCTCCTCGGCGAGAGAGACTATCTCCCCGAGAGTTCGGCTCTCTCTCGTGCGCGCTCCTCGCGGCCAAAGAGAGAGAGCCTCTGCGCTCGCGGAGGTCGCGGTTGCATACGTGGCAAGGGTCCCCGCCAATCGAAAGCCGCGTGACTTCAATAGGCGTGGCTTGAAAACTCTTCCTCGGTCACACTTGTCTCTCTCTCTCTGCCTGTGTGTGTGTGTGTGTCTGTCTGTTCCACCGCCGCCTGCGCTCGAACTCGCGCTCTGCTCCTCGGCTCTAGCTCTCTCGCGCGCACTTCACCGTTCACGTCCGGCAGCCGCCGCCGCAGCCGCAGCCGCCGCCATAATATTCTCTCGCGCTGAGCCGTCCACCGCGGATACAGACAGCCGAGAGAGAGACAGATATAGAGAAGGATAGAGCGCGCGCGCGCCTGTCTCTCGACTTTGGGAAAAGCCCAGGGAGCTGCCCCGCGCACCGCGCCAGCCGACAGCAGCAGCAGCAGCACGGCTCTAAAGCCGCGCTCTAGCAGCACCACGACAGCCCGCAAGCAGCAACGTACGTAACACCCTCCTCGCCAACGAGCGCCCGCAGCAAAGACGTCACCCGCTCGCGAGCGACACCCTCTCTTTTCTTTTCTCACACTTTTCTCTCCGTCTCTTTCTCTGCATGCACACCTTTCTCCCCCGCAATCACTTGGACATTGAGCAACTCTCGGCGGGGGCCACTGCACTCTCCATACGCTATAAACGCCGGTACCCGCTCTCTCTCTCTCTCTCTCTCTCTCGGCCGTGGCTTATGTGCGCTCGCCGAGCTGCCGCTCCTATATCCTCTGCTCCGGGCCATCGGCACCGGCTCTAATCTCCGCGCTCTCACCTCCTTTTCCACCCTCGGCGGCTTATCGCTGTCCCGCTGGGAATGCCACTTCCTCTCGGCCGGATACCGATCTCGACGTCACCAATTCTCTCGCTGCTGGACCTTAAAAGTCTGCCCCTATCCACAGACAGTGCTCGTCAATATGCTTGCTCCTATTAGCCCTTGCTAGTTTCATTTTTCTCAAGACTTGCTTGACTCACCGCTCTTGCTTCTTTCCCATTCTAGACCGTAAGCAGTGAATGTGTTTGACTTGTGCGGAAGACCAAAAACAAGTGGAAAATGGATGTCCAAACGGGATTGGTGTATGCAGCGGTTGTTGTCATCTCTGCGCTGGTCATCGGTTTTATATCCATGTTTGCGATGAAAGAAAAATCATACGAAGAGGCTATAGCTGAACAGCGAAAGCTACCCGACGACCTTTTATTAGGTAATTCAAAATGGTTTTCACTTTTATTCTGTCTAGAAATTAATGTTATACGACTTTGCGTTATAAATCATTTATCCAATTATTTCATATTCACATAGGAAAAAAAGAAAAAAGTAAGGAGAAAAAACATAAAAATAAAACAGGGAAGAAAGTGAAAGAGAAGAAGGAAGAAAAGGAGGAAAAAGAAGAAAAGCCTGAACATGTACAATTTGAGGAAACTCCTCAAATCTTACCATCGGAGCCTTCTATTCAAGTATGTTGGAACATTTTGTTTTCATTTGTAATTAACTACATAGATTGCTTATCAAAACATTCAAACTTTTGCTCTACTAATAACTTATTTGTTTACAAACTTATATTAGAGATTTAGATTAATAACAAATCATAAAGCATGTATGAAATCTCGTGTAAAATACAGTTGGTCAGATACCATTTTTTGTATGCAAATTTAAAAAAAGTCTTTACTCATATTTAGAATTTACAATAGAACATTAATTTAATTCATACAAAATTCTCTAACCTTCCTTAACCTTAACACTGCTCACCAGTTGGTAAATTACTACTTTGTATCTTTAATTCTTACCCATTTCATGCATGAAACATGGTATGCTAGTTCACATATCAGATGTCACACATGTAGGTCATCCAGAAGGACTTTAATACAATGTGTTATGTTCCAGTCGGTGCTCTTGTGCTTAACTTTTTATTTTTAATATATTATTCGCAAGAGTATTGTTACAAAAGACAATCGGAATGTTAGTTCTTAGCCTGTGTTACACATTAGTATATATACATACGTATGTATATGCATGTGCATACATTAAATTGAAAATAGTCATTTATTTACTTTTACATTTTCATAACCATGGTAACAAAAATATATAGCCATTCTAATTTGTATTTTTTTTTTTTCAAAGTATCAACAAATTTTTTGTAAAAGTTTATTTTTGTAGTTTTATAAAGTTCTTTTTATTATTGGTTTTTATACATAAATTTATTATGCCTTGGTAAGTTATTTTAAATGATCAATTTCATAAATATTTTATTTTTAAACCAAATATAAGACAACTTAAAATTTCAAAAACAAGAGTGATTATAAAATTTGATAATGCTTTTAAAATAACCTCCAATAAAGACTATAACATTACAAAATTGCAGATAATATATATCTCATTACATGAGTATACATTTGGATAATATTATCAAATGTTATTTAATTTTATCTGTGAATTTAGCATAACAAGGTTAAATAAACAAAGATAATCAACTAATTTTTAAAGAATTTGACAATTTGGATTTATCAATTTCAGGTATTTTTGCTTGGCAAGAAGTCAAAAAAAAACAATCTGCAAGGTGAAAAAGTAAATTATTCAACTTGTGATCAAATAATTCATGTTGCTAAACAATTTTACGAAAAGGGTCATTTTTATGATGATGATTTTATTTTTCTTTGCTTATTTATTTATATTTATTTTTAGTAACGGAAAAAAGATGTATTCAGAATGAAAAATTAAGATAATGATGAACTATTAGCAAATTTGTTAAATTATATAAATTATAAATCATTATTAAATTATAATAGGTGTATCATTTTGAATACGTGTATTAAAGAAAAACGTTTAAAAGAGCCTAAAAACTTGTAAAATTTTGCATGACATAGTTATTGTATTTGTATTAAAAAAAAACTATTGAATTGGTACACTACGCTTTGAATGGTTTGGGTTTAACACCATCATAAAATTAAGAACTTAAAACATTTTGCACTTTATACTGGTTTGCACATTTTGCTTAATTCTTGGGAAATTATTTGTTTGTTTGCATTGAAACACTAGGAGAGTGGCAAGGGCAATAAGAAGAAGGGAAAAGTTGAAAAGGTAAAACCAATTCTTGTGAATAAGGATGAACCTGTGGTGGTTGTTACTGAACCTAGTCCTTCACAACCTGTCCTCTCACAAGAAGGCAATCACTTCGATGTCATTCACCCAAAGGATGATCTCGAACTAATTAGAAGTCACAGTGTGAGTCCTCTTCTTCTAGCTTTTATATGCATGTATTTTAAGGATTGTAGAAATTTTGTGAACATATTACTAAAATTTAAACAAGGATGCATACAATATGTTTCGTCATAAATCATCTATGGAAACTGAGAAGCATGAAAATGGGATGATTGATTGATTTACTAATGTGCACTTTTCTAATTTTATCTTTAAATAATAAAAAAAAAAAGAACAAAAATAATTTTAATAAACATTTATCTAGAAGTAAATAATTTTTCAACAGTCAGAACATTTGCATCAAATCACTCAGTCAGAAGCTACTGTAAATAAATCGCCAAAGGAAACTCCAACTAAATCTAAGAAAAATGCTAAGGAAAAAGATTCAAAGAAGAAAGATGAGCATAAAGAAGAAAAGAAGGAAGTTTCTTCTGTTAGTCAACAAATTAGCAAAGAAAGTGTTAAGGAAAATAAGGAAAAAGTGAAGGAATCAGTGAAGGAGTCTAAAGAAGCAAAGGAACCAAAAGAATTCGTCAAGGAAACTGCAGCGCCAGTTCAATCAGCCAATAAAGAATCAAAGAAGGTCAAGAAAAAGAACGACATTCTCGCTCAAATCGGTAAGTCGAAAAATTTCCAACTTAACTATTTCCCGTAATAAATAAGTTATAGAGTTTAAAAATAAAAAAGTGATTTCGTATAATCAGTCGAGTTGTTTTTTCGAACGCACTCCGGGGAAATTGATAAGAAGCATTTAAAAATAAGACCGGATACTTTATCGGAATTTATCATTTTTTTGCTTTTCCAAGATATCCGTTAGAAGTATCTCTTAACTCGTTATGATTAACGTAAGACCCTTGACACGTGCAATTCGGCAAAGATATAAGTATAACGCATCTATAGAGTCGCATTCTTATACACTCGGCTGAATGCCGCGTCGGCAACTTGCAGATTGATATTTATTTTATTTGACTATAGCCATCTTTCCACTGGAATAATAATAAGAATAATTTTCTCTTACTTACGAACATTTCTTCTATAATCACACGATTGAAAGTATTCTACAAAGATAGAGAAACAGAAAGTGGAAAAAAAAGAAGCAGATCAATAATCTTCTCTATAATTTAAAGCAAACAATCGATCCAGGCGATGACCTTAAATAAGCGCCGCTATGAATCTAGATTGCAACAGTCGCGCTAAATCTAATTTTATATACCTTTCTGCAGTGCATTCCGAAAATAATTACTTATTTCCTCTATATGCGTTAATTTAATCATTTTTATCATTTTCCTACAAATGTGACGTAATTATAGATAAGTACAACTACGAAAATTTAATTTTTAATAATTTTGCACGTTTAACAAGGTAAACGTACTTGCAAATATATAGCGCACGCGTTTTACGAAGGAATTCGCCCAGGTCAAAATCATATACCTCTGCGAGAGCGCTGGAATGCGGCTGAGGTAGAATCAGTCCCCTTCCCCTTCCCCTTCCTCAAACTCTTGGGTCATTGTCCCGAACAGTTACCATCAAGGCTGCTTCTATATTAGGAACAGCTTCTTGCACATCATGTGTTTATCGAATTTTCTTTTTGCAAATTTAACAAAATCTATTTACTGATAACAATTATAGCAATTAACCTTGAAAAAATCATAAACTTTTAATTGCCAGAATATAATTGCTTTCTAAGGCTTGAAACGTTTGAAAATCGCTTTTTCGATAAAAAAAAAAGGGAAAATACATTTTTTTATGATGAAATAGTATTTTTTTTTAACAAAATCCGGTACTGCGATTAACTTACCAAGTTGAACAATGATTTCAGTTAAATGATCCGATTGATTTCAGGAGGCGACAAGGACGGTGTGAACTTCTCTCTACTGAAATCTCTTGTCCAGAAGGCAGAGTTAAGCCGCAGCGAGATCCAATTTTTAATTGACCAATTATTAAACAAGCAACAGGACAATCCGCTGGAACATGCCGAATGGACAGAAAGCCGGGCTGACCCAGTGATTAAGTTAAAGAAACAACTGGCGGAGAAAGAGAAAGCCTTAAAGGATGAGCAAGAGGCTGGTGTGTCTGTGCAGAACAAACTGCGTGAGCTACGTGCCGAGTTTAACAGCGAGCGTTCGCGCCTATCAGCGAACGAAAAACAGCTTGAGGAGGCCCTCGCCACAAGAAATACCGAGGTGCAGACCCTGCAAACACGCATGCAGCATATCCTCGAAAGTCATGCTGCCGAAAAGCAAGGCTTTTCGAGGCAGATCGAGCAACTTCAGGCCAAGGTCACCGAAGATGCAGCCATCATACATAAGATGAAGGAAGATCAGGGTCAGACTCAAGGCCAGATGCAGCAAGAGCTGATGACTCAGCGTAAGCAGTTGGAGACAGTGATTGCACAAATGCGTGAAAATGAAAATGCACTGAAGGCTCAGCTTGCTCAGAAGCACGCCGAGCTCCAAGAATTACAGAGCGTTAACATGACAATGCAGCAGGAGCTACAAGCGACCTGTGAGAGCAGTACTAATGAAATTGAAATGCTCAGGCAACAAGTTGCTATGATGCAGGAACAAATTATGCATTCCGAGGGACAGCTGCAGCATTATAAGGAAGCTGGAGATAGACTTCAAGATGCACATCATCAATTAGAGGTGCGTGTTATTTTAGTCATCGTACATTAGACTTATTTTTTTAATTTTTATTTATCATACTTTTTTTATTTAGGAATTACGAAGAACTCAAAACGACATGGATCATAGAATAAAAAATTTGCTACGTCAAGAACAAGAATTACAGAAGCAAGTAACACGGCTAAAGGCTGAACGGGATGCGTCTATTAGTGAAACTGAATCTTTGAAAGAAGAATTGGAAAAGGCCCAGTCTGAATTGGCTAAATTGAAATCTGATGTCCCAGATTCTGCCAAAGAGAGCGATAGTGAATCTTCTGAAATTACTCTTTTACAATCTCAACTAGAAGCTAAGGAACAAGAATTCGAAATACTCCAAACGGAATTAAATAAAACTCATAAACTTATTAAAAATCTAGAAATTGATTTAACTGAAACTCGAAATGAATTGAAATCAACTAAATCGGAGTTAGCCAGAGCACAGGACAATTATAAATTAGCTCAAAATGATTTAAGTAAATGTCAAAAAGAACTTGCAGAAGTTCAACAAATTTTAGCACAGACCCAAGCTGAATCTTCCAAAATCAGTACCTCCTCCACAAAAGATAAAACTGGAGGTTCAGATTTGCAAATCATGAAATTGCAAGAAGAAAATGAGAAGCTTACTAAACATGTAAAAATTATTTTCTTTTCAATGAAATTTAAAATAAATGCTAAAAAAATAATATAATTGTTTATTTCTACTTACGATTGTATTTAAAATTTTTTCAGGCGGGAAATATTACAGAACTACAAAAGGAAATAAAACTTCTTCGAGAAAAGAATGAATTGTTATTATCTCAAGCTTCTACAGAGCGTCCAGCTGTAGAGGGTAGGGAAAATGGAATTGAAGAGAAAGCTCAGAAGAATAGCATTCAGCTCGTTGAAAACACAAATTTGTAAGTTGATTTAACATTTTAATTAAGATGTAATATCTTAACACTAAATTTAAAATTTTAATCTGTTAAGATTGGCGCAAAAAGAAAACCAACTTGTTGCCTTAAGGACAGAATTGTCACAGAAAGAAAAGGAACTGAGTCATCTTGGTTCTCAAGTAGAGTCATTGAGAAGTGAAGTTAACAACCATCACAGCATTACTTCAAGATTAAAAGATGACTTGGAGCAACAAAGATTAAAGAACGACGTAGGTTTTTAACTTTTATTTTTGTAATTTTAATGTTTTATCAACGAACAAACTTGCAGTATGCTTCCATCACTTTACTCAATTTCTTCACATAAATTAAACGAAAATCAATTTCCTATTTCTACCTTTTCGTCTTCATTTTATTAAAACCATTAGATATTTAACTTAACATACATCAAATCATCTGATCGTTTTTGTGATCGTTTTTTTCTCCTGACTATAGGATTTAAGAAGAAAAAATTGGAAAGTGATGGAAGCTCTAAATGCAGCTGAGAGTCGCATTAAAAACAATACTGGAGTGAACGTAAGTTTGTTTGACTTTTTGTTATGTTAACTGTATAACATTAAAATATACTTTTTGAATTTCCATTTCCCTCTATTCAAGTATTAAAATGTTTATTTTATGTTAATCTTAGGATGATGTACAAAAACTTAAACTTGAAGAACAAGAAGCTACGAAAGCTCTACTTCAAAGGATATTCCCAGAAATCAAAGTATCAGAAAAGTCACATGATCAGTGGATGAAAGTTTTTGAAGAACAAGTTTACACAGTCATCGATAAACTGAAAACGGACGCAAAATCTGAAGATGTAAACTTAGAATTAGAAAAAACTAATAAAAGTTTGCAAGCCATGGTTAACCATTACAAACAAATCATCATTGATACGGTAATAAAATAAGCAATGCTAAATTAATTTTTTATTATAAAATTACTAAACTATATTTATTTTACTAATAGGAAGCAATGTTAAACAAATTACAAAGTCACATAGAAACGGAAGAAAAACGGTGGCAAGCAGAACTTCGGCAAAAAGAAAACGAAGTTTCCAGTCTTAGGGTAGAAGTTAACGATCTTCAAAATAAAGCATCGTCTAATGTCGAGGTATGAGTTGCCTAATGTTCTTAATTATAATTTATTTTAATGTTCCTATTAATTATATTTTAAGATTAAAGCGTAAGTTTGCTTTAAAACTTATATGAGTCTGAGCCCTTATTTTAATGAGATAAAATAAATATTTAGTTTTTGGCTTGATAATAGTACCATAATTGATCGGTGTACATGTTTAACAATCCAAGGACTCTGTACTCAACAACTGTTCAGAGTTAAATTGCATTTAGCTGTATAGAAAAATCTTTTTCCACTATCACAAGTGAGGCACGGAGCTTTCTTAAATATGAAGTTTCTAGAATTCATTATCTTATACAAATTATTGAAGCTTTTAGATGTAGATAAAAATATGTAGAATAAGTTATTTGATTTCATGCTTTTTAAATTTATTATTAGATCATACTTATTAGAATAATTTGTCAACAATAATTGATAATCTATTATTTCAAAATTTAATATTTTCAAAATTTCATGCTAGTTATATGTATTACTCAAAAAAATAATCTTTCATTCCGCAGCCCAACTGATAACAGTTGATTTACTCATTAACCATTAATAATGTTTTCTCAACTTTCAAAAATTTTCCATTATTTTCGGCGATTTTCAACAATTTACAAATTTATTTAATAGCTTCAACAAAAAATAGCAGAGTTGGAAAAAAGGTTATCAGAAGCAGAATCATTGAAAGGAGGAGCAAAGTCTGAACCACAAACTTCTCAATCTGCACATTCTCGAGTGCAAGATCTTGCAGTTCTGGAAAAGCTTCAAGAGGTTTATATAAATTTATTCGATTGATGTAAATAATATGAAATATTTTTAATGTTTTAATTTATTTTTAGGAGAAATCACGATTATCACAAGATTTGCAAAATGAAAGTAGTAAGCGAGCAACATTGGAGGAAGAAGTAGCTAAGCTGCATTTACTTGTTCAAAATAGTGAATCCAGCTTAGCTCAAGAAAAAATACTTGTTTCACAACTGCAACAGGAAATGTCGCAGCTTAAGGTAGATTCAAATAACAAAAAATATTGTTTTTAAGTATACAAATGACTAAAAATTTATTTTTTCAGAGTGAAGTTTGTGGTGGCAGTAGTAGTTCAGATCAATCGACGTTAAACGGTCCTCCTGTCACTGATTCTCCAAAATCCGAGGTTAGTATAACAATGTAAATATAGTTTTATTATTATTATATAAAAAATTTGCTTAATTTTTTTAAACAAAGTCAAATTTAATAGCATGAAAATATCATAGCGATTTCATACATAAATTTGCATAAATCTGCAGGTTTAATAAAAAAAACTGCCAATTCTATTTAACAGTTAACAAACGAACGGCACTGCTAATTTATTTGAGGATATTGAATACATTATCCTCATAATGTTATGATTAATATTAATTATTAATGACTCTAATAATCTTACTGTAATGCGCTTCATAACCGATTCGCTTATATAACTAATCTTGCAGAACCTGATAAATTACTTTTACTATTTTATTTATTTAAAAAATATATTTATATCAGTCATTTAACTATTTTATGATTTTCAATTAATTTAATTGATTTAAAAATTAAAGAAGTAGTTTATTAGAATCTGCATTACTTCATGTTCATACTGTAGGTTTGAACATTTAATAATTCGTACGTCAATAATATACAGCCAATACTAGGAGCGCAATGTCTGATAGCTGCCTTAGAAAAAACCCTCCTCAAGAACACTGAGCTTGAAAATTGTTCCTTAACCGAACCCGATAATTCGGTTGAATCTCGACAAGACATCGATGACAGCTCCCTTACCTCAAAAATTGCTTCCAATACCTGTCATTCGACAGATAATGTTAGTCAAAATAGCTGCAACCCTTTGAATGGCCAGCAGCATAAAAAACACAAGAAAAAACGGAAGGTAAACTCCGAAACACGTTTAAAAAGTCGTGAAAATCGTCTGAATGATTAGTACAATTAATTCTGTTCATGCACTCCAATTGGTTATAGAAAAGTGTATTTTGTTGACATTTTACTTCTGTGTATATTATAAAAATATTGAGAGAAAATTTTTTGTTATAAATGATGATGCATTGAATTTTCTCTACTTTAATATATAATTGTAGTAATTGGATACAAAATTTTATTCTTGTAGTACATATGTTATCGTTCGAAATTCTTACAGTTTAAAATTTACTCGTAGTTTTTCTATTTTGCATACAAGTTCTTTTTTTACTTCCAGTATTCATTATTTAGAAATTGTTTTTTTAAGTGCGGAACACTTTCGTGCACGAGTAATTTCACAGTAATAATTTTTATTACATGCAACCCTTTTCCCAGTGTTTGTCCTGTTATAAAAAATATTTAAAGGAGTTACAGTGTAAAGTTTCTACGAAAAAAATCTTAATTGTCGTCTAAACTGCTTACACTTTAATTAAATATTTTGGTGGTGGATTATTTGAGCTAAAACCAATATAAATATATTGGTTATTAAATTTAAATATATTGGTTTAAGCGGTTTGTAAAATTTATTTATTAAATACCAAGCAAATCAATACAAAAGCCTTTGGGAAACGTACAAATGGCTGTTAGGTAAAACGCGCAGCAGAATAAATATTTGTTACAGCAGTGCTATCGTTAAAACATAGAACCATTGTGTCTAGTCTAACATTTTAGCAATAATGTGTCTATTGTGTTTTGGTTGTTCTGACAGTCCACTAAGATACCCATGGCAAAGAGGCGCAGATTCGCAGGTATGCAAACAAAAAATGTGATTCCATCAAAGCGTTAGCTCTTGCCTTTTTACCGAAAGGGTCGATGCTAGGCCGCTAGTGGTTTTTTTTTTTTTAATTTGTCACCTTTGGAATTATGTTCCATTTTTATTCAATGTCCATTAACGATCAATCATTGAAAGTACATTCACTTGTAATATTTTTCATCGTAGTATTTCCACAAAATTGTTAATTCATGCCTCATATGAATGATTTTAAAAAAGGTTATCATGGGTGTATTTGAGGTACTTAAGCCACTCTCAAAGATTACATAAACTTATATAAATCGCTATCGAAGATATTCCTTAAAATATTTTACAAAAGATAGTAACTTGGTAAATTGCAGATAATGAAAAAGTCAATATAGTTTCTATTTTGACTTATATTAAATTTGAAATCTGCTATTATTTTAATGCAAGAAGTTAGAATTCCCTGATTAACATACTATGAATGTTTATGTTTTACTAACACCTTTATTTTCTGTCTTTTAAGTTTTTTATGTGTATCAGAGTTTTTTAATTCTTTTTTATGTGTATTAAATTTTGCACTTTTTTATTTATCCTTCTATTAAAAAAATGGAGTATCAAGTTAACAGTGCATAATTGTATTGTGTATTTAACTTTCTTATTTTCTTTTAAAATATACCATTTATACATTTTATTGTTTACTGATATGTCAATTACGTGAATGGAGTAACGAAAAATCGAGAGTGGCTTTAAATTTAACTTGCTTTTTTGTACAAAAATTATTATCTTATTCATTAGTGATGGTGAGATTTTTTTTTAAATGTAAAATAGTGAACACCGTATTAGCTTTATACTGATTCAACTATAAGTATTTTATCAACTTGATAAAAATGCAAAAATAGTGTAGGGCAGCCAAAGCAAATAACACTAAAATGGTTCAAGTGTATATAGAATTAAAATGAAAAAGAATAATTAACTTGACAAAAGATAATCATTAAACTAGATAAAAGTAGCACAATTATAATTTTTATTTTTAATAGCACAAACACTGGGGTAAATGGTTTAAGCACACTTAAAAATATTTTATAACAATTTAATGAATACATATATATCAAAACTCACTTTCATTGTGCACTATGCATAATAAAAATAATTAATATTTCATAGTTAATAATAAAAACTCATCACAATTATTTCATTGTTACATGATAGTAGAAAGACATCTATAAAATAGAAATACAACGTTAGTGATATTTTAAATCTAATCGTTATATACTAACACAATTTTTTATAACATTATTAACAATAAAAATAATTACATTTATTATATCACTAATTGTCATCTATCTGTAACCATACCAGAATCTTTTTAATAAGTCGGAGTTTTATGAACAGTTTTTCATTCATTCATTTTTCATTCATTTGCATTTAACATTTACAATTCCACGTTTGAGTATTCATGGCTTACAATCATTTATTGCCCAGATAGGAAGAATCTGAATTACTTTAAACAATTTTATTCTGCTGTTACTTACCGCAACTAACTGTTTTTTGGCTTGTTAGTGCAAGGCATTTGTGTATGTGTGTAATTATGTAGATTCCTGTTGCATTGCGAAATTTTATGTTGCCTTGATTTATGTTAATTTACATAAAAAACATGTTTGCAGTCCAGATTAATATTGAGTTTATCATATGCTTTATAAAGAGTTTAATTTTTGCTTACTAATTAACAACAAATATTTTTATTAAATATTTAAAATTTTTCACATTTGTATATACATTATCACGTTTTATTATCTTTACTTTATGTTTTAGACTTTTAAACTTTTATATTATACTGTCAACATTAAAATGAATGAAATGAAAAAATTGAAGCAAATAAACTACTTGGATTAAGTAGTTATAACTAAACTATTGCTTAAATTTATTTCTTATTAAAGTTTCAGAATTTAAGGAATAATTTAATAAATCTACTTTTGTAAAAATAAAAAATAAAAAAAAGAAAAATTACTTGAATCAAATTGTAATAAATGTTTATGATCTGTGTATTTATAATATATACAGACTCATACACGTATTACAATAATTTTATTTTAAAAATGCAGAAGAATTTTTTATGTAACTTTTTGTTTATATATTTTCAAATGTTCTTAAAATAAATTATAAAAGACATGTAGTACTTTTGTAATTTTTTTAATTTATACAAATTTTTGTTTTAAGGCACTTGCTTAAAAGCGGTGAAAGTACTACTACACTGTTATTTTGTGTATACATGTTAAAGATATTTCAATTAAAATAATTGATGAATTTCAGGGTGGTTCCGGAAAAAAGTAACTCCAAGGAATAAACTGCGTTAATCAAGTCCGAAGAAAAATGCTTTAGGGAGAGATGAAGATAAATGTGTCAAATGCATGCGTGGTCATGCTGATAAAACACAAACAGCAGAGACTTTGCTACCGAGAAGACTAATATAATAATTGAAATACTACGGATAATGTTTATTATACAAATATCATATTTTATTATGTGGATGAAATATAAACAATTAAACACGTAGTTAGTAAAACAGATTGGAGGAATATTGAAAATGGTGTGTGTAATGGTTACATTAATAGATGTAAAATGACTATTCATACGAGATGTAAACCGAATACGTTACATGTTAAAGGGCAGTATGCATTTTTCGAGAAGAGATTATTTTTTTGTTATATAGAAATCAAACGGTCTAAAGAGTATAGGTTATATATACATTATATATATATATCTTAATAATTTGCAATCAATTTCAACGAAATGCACCACGATAATGTCCTTTTTATTAAGGATTAGATACAAAGTAAGTGAGCGATCCGTGATTTTTTTAACGAACAGTCGAATGTTCGTGATGTAGGTGATTTTAATTAAATTTGAATACGAAAATATTAAAAATTGTATCATATATAAATCCGCAAATGAGATTTGTCTCGGGCAGTAAAATCAATTTGTATGCGAAAAGGAAAAAGAAGTTAAAAGAAGCATGTGCAATAATAAATAAAAAAGAAGATTTGTTATCTTCTTGAAATATATGACAAATTTTAGTAGAATTTTTAAGATAAAAAAAAATGATTTATTATTAATTAATTGTCAGACCACTTAACTATGATTGTACGAATTAAAAAAAAATGCCTTGAAATAATTATATTTGATACATTTATTTATAACAGTTTTCCAAATTCTTAGATTTGCGACTTTTTAATTTGTTAAAACATATTAAAAAAGTCTTTTAAGAGATTACACACATACTGGTTATCAAATAAGGAGGACTGTTGAAAGGAATGGAAATCTTTGTTACCCTCGTAAAAATTGTAATTATGGTTAATGGTTTTTATATGTATTTAAATTTCAAATAAATTAATTAAAAGCTGCCATTTCATTATTTAAGTAAGTTAAAAATTAAGAAATAAAGAAGCCTTACAAAGGTTTTCTTGCTTTTTAATTGTCTCCCTTATTTCAGTTTAATATTACTTCTAGTTTATAATAAACGGATTTCCCAAATTAACTTATTAATTATAAAAATTAAATGAAAGGTGAAAAGTTGGAATTATTGAAAAATAATTAATCAAATGTTACAAAATAAACAATTTATTACTTATTAATTAAACGTTTCATTTTACGTTAGCCTATTATTTACAAAATTTAACATACATTTTTTACATTTACAAAATATAAAAATTAATCATATTCAAGTTTTTGAAAGATACTTTTTAAAACAATATTTTCATTTCAATAATAAGTAAATTATAATATTAATTAAATATTTTCTTAGTTTATAATGGTTTGTAGAAAACCAAGGATATAACTTCCTAAATCTTCATCTTGGTTGGTCCAAGAAACATACACACTCTTTTGATCATCTTCATCTCCTTCAACTTTGACCAGAACTGATTCAACTGATATTGCACCATCAATTAATTGTACTGTCCAACCAGATAACCTTTCTTGTAAAGGTTGTAATAATTTTCTAGTTGTAGAATGTGCAGGTCCAGGATCTCTAACTTGAACAGTTGATGTAAATCTTACTACGTGCTTTGTTATTCCTGCAGCTTTAGATACCTAAAAGTTTTTAAAATTCAATACATTATTTTTTTATTTTATTATGATATTAATAAATGCATAAACATGTATTAAGTATCTTTAACAGACATACTTTTTAGTTTAGATTGACTTTAATAAATTAGCTTAATTAGCCTCAAGTTATAAAATTTGAGAGTAGTGACTAACACATGCGGTAAGTTTGATGTGCAGTACACAAGAGCAAAAAATTCAAATGAGCTCCAATATTGCCAAACTACTATACATTGTATACATATTAGTAGAGTGGCAATATCTGAATTGATACTGCTATGATTAAAAATAACATATAAGAAAAAAACGTATGTTGTTATAAAATAAAAAAGTTACCTCTTCTGCATCTACAAGACAGATTCCATCCTCTCGACACATCAATACACTATGCAATAATCGACGTCTTTTAGGATCAGGAGGTAAAGCAGAATATCTTTTTGCTTCAGACTTTAATAATGCTAATGATGCATCTACAGGCACTTTTGATGTTGTAGTAATAACACAAGTTTCTCCATTTGCTGGATTGTAACAATTTATTCCAAATTCTTGTTTTATTTTATCCTTTAAATATTCCATTTTAGCAAATTCTCCATGAACTAGCATTACAGTTTTTGGTTCACAGTATTGTATTAATTGCATAATACCTTTTGCATCTGCATGAGCTGAAAATGACAAGTATTCAATAGCCATTTTAACTTCAACTATTTGACGATTTTCAAACTCAATTCTTTTAGCACCATTTAAAACTTTGTGACCAACAGTTCCTTGTACGCAAAATCCAGGCATAATAAGCATGTTAGCTTCATTAGGAGCCCATTTTTTAAAGATTTGTAGAGATAAACCGGCATGCAACATTCCAGGTGTAGCAAAGACCACCATAGATCCAGGATTATCTATATAAGATTTATCAAATGGTTTTATATGTTTGAAATCAAACATGTTTCTTTGCACAAATGTTTTTTTAATTTTTTGATTAGTCCATGTAATGAACATTTTGTAATAATTATTAGCTTTTTCTGTCAATCCCAGTGCAAAATAAACAGGGACTTTTAAATTCATTCGCTCCCAATAAGTTTCTAACAATATACATAGTTCTTGAGCTCGTCCAAGAGCAAATACTGGAATTAATATTTTACCACCTTTGTCTATACATTCATGAACTTTTTTAAGAAAGTCTCTTTCACGACATCTTTTAGAATCTCTTATAGTAGTAGCATAAGTTGATTCGGATATAAGAAGATCTGGCCTACATTTATCTATCCATGCAGCTCCTAAATGTCGATCTGGTGTCATATTATAATCACCAGTATAAACTATTGATTGTGAACCAACACGCACCCAAAACATTGAAGCACCAAGTACATGACCTGCATAGTAAGCTCTTATCTCTAGTTCTGGATCAACCATAACAGATTGATGCAAAGTTACAGCAATCACTTTTTTCATACAATCCTTTATCATTTGTGAAGTAAAGAAATTACTTTCACCTTTACGCTCTACAGCAACTTTTCTCATATCTTCTAAGAGGATTGGTGCTATAGCTTTTGTTGGATGAGTCATGTAAATTGGTCCTGTGTAACCCACCTTAAACAAAAAATAATATAAAAATATTAATCATTAGTATTTTGAATTTGAAATTTTAATATTTCATGAATAAAATATACCATTTCAGTGAAGTAAGGAAGAGCTCCACAATGATCTAAATGAAAATGCGAAATAATAACGCAATCGATATAATTAGTTGCTGGTCCCTCAGGAACAATGTACGAGAAATCTGGAAATCTTCTTTCATCATTGAAACCCATATGCATACCACAATCTAACATGATATTTTTTCCACCCATCGAAACAAGTATGCAACTTCTACCAACATCTTGTCCAGCTCCCAAAGGTGTCACTTTAATGTCCGGCATTTTAACGAAAAATTATCAAAAATCTAAATATTTACAAATTAGAAGTAACGAACGTAAATAAGAACGATTTATAAAATTATAAAGCTATTTGTACACTTTGTTTAAAGGTCATTTTTCGAGTAGCAGGCTTTGTTAACCTCAAAACTGCGACATTTCAACAGGTTATTTTCAACATTCAAAAACGACTAAAAACCAATTATTTTCACGAAAATAACTGAAAGATCAACCCAAAATTAACGGAATAATTCATAAAAAAATTTCTCACTAATTTAAAGTGATTTTTTCACATTTTCAAAAACAAAAATTTCAAAACCGTGACGCACGGTGAGCCGGGTATATACTGAACCAAAGCACAGTGTGCCCATGGCCCCTCCACCAACTGCGGACTGCGCTGCGCCTTTAGCCGAACCGAGACGAGCGATTTCCAATATGAATGCGCGCTCTCTATATAGCGATAGTCAAAACGTAAACGCGCTTCTTCCTGACCCCGCGTTTCTTTGATTGAGTGTGGTGACCGTGGCTGGTTCAGGTAGAGCTGTATAAGAGCTCTTAGACACCGAAGAAGACTATTGAAACATAATGGCTTGACGTAAACATAATGGTTTGAAGGTCGACGGAATTTTTTCCTGCTAAACGATCTGAATTTCAGTTTTATACAAAGGCCAGTGGATTAAAACACTGTCTGATAATTATAGGTAGACCGGTTTTGGAGATGGCTAGTCGCGTTTCCGCTTTTAAAGTGCTTCTGTCATAATGAGCTGTATATATACATATATACACCTATATGATGAACTGTATATATATGATATATATATTATATTATACACCTATACGATGAACCTGGCGGAGACGCATCACAAATAATTATTGGTTTCTTTCGCGACTGAAAAGTCTTTAGTTTCGTTATTATAATAAAAGCTGTGAAAAATAGTTAATTCGTTATATATTTATTTATTATGTGGTATTTATTGTTTTTCTTATTAAATAGCATTAAAAAGTAACGATAAATAGAATACGCGTTTCCATATAAAAATTCCTAAAAAAGCAGGTTTTGATCAAATTATACTTTTGTAGTACTTACTAGTAATTTCATGTTATAATTAAAAATAAATTCAAGTTTAGTTCAAAGCTGCTTTAAAAGTGTCCATAACCGATTGAAGACTACGGATATACATTCAAGATTTGTCAATGTATTTACGCATCGCGAACATAGTGATATTGTGGGTATTTTTAAAAAATTAATCGAAAACTGATATTAACACTTTTTAATAACATAATAAAATTTGCTTTTTATTATATAATTGTTAGTTTCTGACATTAAAGAAAGCGTCTAATAAATCATTGACACTTACCCTCTTCAAACTTAATTTAGTCTTAAGACTGGACAAACAATTCATCCAAAAGATAGTAAAGACAAAACTTCTTAAGTTTATTCTATTTACTTAAAGAGTTAAATAAAATACCTAGTAGATTAGGCAACAAGGGCGAGAAAGAATTGGCTAGTCCATAGTACGCGTACATTTATGCCCGAACCGAAGGTGAGGGTGGAAAACGCGTGCTATGTAGCCTTCTTTACCTCCTTGCTACGAATACTATTTTTCGCTACAGCGAGGCCGAAATTACCAACTTTTCGTTTGAGATAATTAGAATGAAATGTTTACACTTTTTGACTAGACTATATGGTTCGATCTTAAATGCCCTAAAAGAATAACAAAGAATTTAAAAAGTTTTAGAAAAAGAATAAATTTTATAAAAATTATTTTCAAGTCGCCTTCAACAAAAAAAAGCAGTAAGAATGAGCTTTTGCTGGTCAAAATTAATAGTTAATATAGATTCTGACATGTAGGCCGATAGATAGATATATATACACAAACGCTCTTTATCCACATACGCGCGCACACACTAAAAAGAAAATTTAGTTCTCACAAGAAAACTGTAATTGATTTAAGTAAGGTTTAATTAATTAAACAAAAATTTAATTGAGTCTGATTAAAATAACTAAATTTTTTCTCAATATGCATGCACTTAAACATCCATATACACGTTTTTTAAAAATAATATTTTTCAAATACCATAAATCATATTTCCTAAATGTTTAAAAAACGAATTTTTTTATTAAGTATCACACAGTTTTTACAGCAATTAAAAATTGCAAAGAATTAAAGATTAGATTAAGCTTATTATCTCAATCTAAATTTATTCTTGTGACTATTGTAGTTATTATAAATTTATTTCATAGGAGAATAGATTGAAAAGGTATTGTAAATGAATAAATAAATACATAAGTACTTAATTACGTTTTCCAGTTTTTATTCATAATGTTATAATTGTAGCAATTAATATCTCTATTTTTATTTACATGTCACTGTATTTTTTTCTTTTCTTTGGTAATAGGCTTTTACTATAATGCGACTATAGTATACGCACTATGTATGCCTTTTACATTCTATTACCTTTTTTACGCATGCATTCATTTATGTGAAATGTTGTGTACAAGTGTATACGCTTGTTGCCGTGTTTCTGTTTATTTATGCGTCATTTAATTCCAATAGTATAGTTTAAATCGGCATTTTGCAAAAATTATTCGATGTGTTGGAACAAAATCGTAGATTTATATGTACAATAGACTAATAGTACGAAGAAAAGGAAGCTAAATCTCTTACACACAGAACTCAATCACAGCAATTTAATAAAATAGCGGTTCTTAACAAAATTATCAATATAGTGAGAGAAAATACTCAAGTGCTCTACTAAAACATTCTTGTACAGTAATTTATACATTCTAGTTTCTGATAAATTGATGGAATCGAGCTAGCTCAAGTATTTTATTCTATATATTTGAGTATCATTTTCATTACTTCTTTAAGCTAAAACAAAAAGTAGGAAGCTTAGGAATTGTGATTTTTTTGTTTGATATGTAGAAAATCTAAATACATTTTATATTTCATCATACATAAGCCTTAAATAATTTCTCAAGATATCTTATTTTTCGAATTTTCTGAGCAAGTTAAAAAAATGAAGTATTCTTCCATAAAATAGTTAAAACGCATTGTCTTCAATGATTGTGTAAATAAAAAACTTGTAGAAAAATAATAGTTATATCAAATGTTTAAATGATTAAAAATTTAAGATTATTTTAAAAATCGATTTTTATAAAGAAATTCACGATTGTACAGCAGCAATAAAACTTTCTCTCTCTCTCTCTCTCTCTTTCAATCGCTCTCTTTCTCTCTTTCACTCTCTCGCGCGCGTTCTCTTTTCATCAATCTTTTCTCGTAGCTAACAGAAGTATTTGTATTGCGAATATAATTTCTATTTATATAGTGCATTTACGTTTTTTTTTTTGTTTTGTAACTGTACAATGTAAAATATAATCCCATCTAGCTAGCGTCTCTGGGTACGGCTGAGCGCATATTTTCTTTTTACGTTTATTTTCTTCATTTTTTAATGCTTTATCATAATCTGATAGTAGGATAAGGGACTAGGTTAGACCGAGAAGACCTTGTCATATGATTTTTGAAATTTTCGAAATAATATCCAAGAATGTTAAAAATTATTTATTGTTTTTTAAAAAATATGATTTTAGAAAAAAAATTGATTGTTCTTAAAGATAAAAAATTTGTAAAATTAAAAATTTCAAAATATCAAAATTTTGTTAATTACAAGGTCTTCTTTCCTACATTTAGTCGATTTATGTCCACTCGATACATTCATATTTCAAGTTATGCATGAGTAAGTGTATAGAATAACATTTTTTATAGATACCGCATAGAAGTTAATTAGTATAAACATCAGTTTTCAGTACATTGAGGGATATGCAGATAGAAGACGTGATGCACCAACGAGAAACTTTTCTGTAACAATTTAGATGTGACGGATAAGCATCTCGATGATAATCAGCGGTAACTTAGCCACGCAATACATAGTCCATAGAATTTTTTACATCCTCTACACCAGATATTTTTCGCATTTAAAAATTTCTGTTCGAGTGCAAAGAAGTAGGTTCGCTTATCATTGAATTAATATTTTCTGATCTCTGCAGTTGAAATTTACTGCGGCAGTTGAATAATCAGCAGTCAGTGTAACTATTTTATCCACCAAAGGAAATATCTCTAATAAATCCATAAAAAAAGTAGCTATAAAATCATATTTTAAAATATATTTATCGTTAAAATAACCATTTTCTGTCATTTAGTTTGTTTTAGTTTAAATAAAGATGATTTAATATTTTATAAAGAAAAGTAAGTATTTCTATATAATTTTTAACAGAAAATAATAGATAGGTGTGCTGTAAAAATAACAAGTGAACATTTTTGAACTAGTGAAATCACTTAGTTGTCAAGAACCGGAAAGTATATTACTTAAAAAGTTACTGTAAATTTATTTAATTTTAGTGTTAACTTGCTCAATAATTTGACTGAATATTTTTTTTTGTATAAAAACTCGATGTGCGAAAATGTAATATTTTCAAAAACTCGGTACTTTGTAACCTTTGAAATTACAGCCACTTATTATACATTAGTAGAATACTTCAAAGAGCAATTAACGAACGAGCAGTTGAATATATCGCTTACTGAAGAACATGAAAATCGTGAACAAGTGCACGTGTGCAACAATACAAATCTGAGAAGAAACTTGAAAGGGTGTGAAGTAATTTTAAATTGGTGCGTTTCATTGGAATTTTTTGAAAACGTTACTGCTTTCCTAGAGAAAGTGCTAAAGTACATTAGATAATTTTACTTTAAGAGTAAAGAAAAAAAGGTTTATAGAAAAATTGTTCAGGCAATGAACACTATCGTTAGTGGCGAAATAACGCGTTGTACTTGTTCATTAGTAAATTTTTCAATTGATATGCGAGTGAATCAGTGTCCCCGTGTCTTATATTCATTATTTTTTTTATTTTTTATTTCATCGAAACTATACGATTTATCTGCACATCAAAGCGTAACTTTCAAGTAGCTTAATTTAACTTTCGATTTCAAGTGACATGGTTTTATAAAAAAACGATGACATCAATATTAATTACAAAACAATTATTTTTTTTTAGTTTTTAACGAACAGACAAATGACAGAATAGCGATCTATTAAGAATTTTTTATTATTGAATAATTGAAATATTCAAATTACTTAAACATAATAAATAATTATATTATAATCATAATATCGTTCAAGTTCTTTTAAACATTCGGTCATTTGTCTACGTAATTTTTTAAAAATATAAACAACAAGTTCTTGTAAAGACGATTTCGGGTTCGTCTTTGCTTTTTATTTTCAACTATATGCTCGAACCGCTTGCACTATTAATCAATCATTATTGCTTGGACAAATTCGTTAAAATTTTTTGTTACAACTTTCGAAAATTTTCAATTTTAAGTGTATACATTTTTTTTATTAAATAACACCGCAAACTGCAAAATAAAACATGTATAAAAAAGTTTTCAGTAAAATTAGATTAATTTTGAGGAGCAAAGATTAACAAGCTACTATTAATATTTTGAATCTACGGAGCGATTATATTTGTAAAAATAAAGCAGTGATTTAAACAAAAAATTGAAATATATCGACTGGTACATTGTTAAGTAAAGGACATATTCTTTCGTTTAGAGACGTCTATATATTCATAGAAGTCTATAAATTTAAAAATTTTTATAAATTAATTTCGACTTTCTTCACGCGGTTTTTTCTTTCCGAATTTTCACTGCTACAATTTTAATGAATCGTCGCAATATTTTTATTTTAAAATAGTAGCGCTAAATGCCTCAGGCACTCTGCAAAAAGAATTTTTTAGACGTAAAAATGAGTGAAAATTGTCTTCAAATACGCCTAGTCGATACGTTTTATTTATACATAACTGCATTTGCAATAAATGCGTGCGGTCGGCATTCGTGCAATGGAACAGCTCTGACTTTCTTATGTAATTTTCGTACTTATTAGACACTACACTCGCTTTTACTGACTTATACTGGCAATACTGCATTCGTATTTTGTTTGTGCAAATAAGCACTATGGATGCAGGATTTTACGTCTTTTAACTCAATAGCTTCGGTTGTTTGAAATCGCATGTACTTATACTTATAAGTAGTAGTATAGCTTATATA
>UELX01000708.1:0-63995 GCA_900480035.1 Eupelmus urozonus | reverse complement strand
TATATTTATATATTCTTTTAAAGGAAAAATGCAAGCTTTAAAATCAAAGCTATTCAATATCATCTTATTTTTAAAATACTTTTTGAGCGCTCTAAAGGAATTTTTTTTCAATTTCAAGTATATAGTTCATTATTCGCTGTCGCTTGACGTTAACTTTAAAGTGCATTCAGAGTTTCAAAATATTTCGCAGCTTGTCGAGCATCGAAAACGTCTCTGAAGTACAAGAGTTTCTTTTCATTCCTGCCTCTAAACTTGACCTTTCAACTACAGTTTGGAAGACTTTATTCGGAAAAAAGCAATTACGCGGCCAAAGCTCGGCCGTTTTTCTAAGCCAAAAGAAAGATCTGAATCCTGCAAAATTTCCGCTTTACGACTTCCGTCGACGCTTTCGATAACCCGGGGCTCTCTTTAATTTTCTCTTCAGCATAATATCGTCCTGTGAACGTCTCGGTCCTCTTCCAAAGGATCGCGGTGTGTGCGAGTCGACGAATTTCCATATTTCGACGCTCGTCCCTCTCGATTCTCTCATCACTCCCTCTCACGCATATCCACTTTGGAGCACAAACATGTACAATCTTTCTCTCGCAAAATAAAAACTAAAAGGATCTGTTACGTATAATATGTATACATAATTATTACGCGCTATTTACAAGTTCATTAATCGCTCGCGCTTATCGCGGCGTGTTTTCTCGCTCTGTCTGAGACTCGACGCTTTTCTCCGACCGGCGCAGAGTATCGGGCTGAAGCTAAAGCACGATCAGTTGTCGCTGTCGGCGTAGTCGTCGCTATCACAGCTATCGTAGTGCGAGCTCTTGGGGCGCTTCGACGAGGCGAGCTCGTCCAGGTAGCAGCCGCCGTTGCTCGAGCCGACACGATCTGTTGGCTGATCGGCCTCGGCGTCCTCGCCGATCAGCACGTCCAGGTTGGGCGAGTATGCGTCTTCCGCGGCGGAGTCGTACAGCCTGGAAAAGAGTTGGATTTTAGAGGAGGGTTTTTTTTTATGTTTGGATTTGGTTTTAGGTGTTGTTCAAACTTTATTTAGTCGTGGTTTATGGTTTAGATTGAAAAGTGGCGTTTTGTAAATTGGCGTTTGAATGTTGGAAAGCTCAAGTCGTTGTTGTAGATCGCTTGTTTATTTTATTTTTGTGTTAAAATACTATCTCGTGGTTCTCTGTTTGAGATTGACAAATGGTGATTTTTCATTAGTGCTTGAATGATGATAAGCTTTATGAAATATAAGCATTGTGTAACATTAAGTGTTAAAATTTGTTGATAACATTTGACAGATAGAAACGAAGATTTTTCTAAATACTGAGTCATTCACAAGACTTGTTATAGATCAAAAGTAAATAAAATCGCTATTTTATATAATAAAAATAAATTATTAAAATACAAATAACAAATACAAAAGTTAAAGACATGATGATAGATATCTGTGGCTTCTTGGAAAAGTGGCTTATATCACTTTTTGAAAATAATGTATGTTTATGTCTAATTTTATCTATAACAATACTACTCTTTCCCATAAAAATATAAAAAATTACCTAAACATAATCGTAATATCAGAAACAACAAAGTTTATACTACATATAACAACTATAAAGTCCATTTGACCAAAATCTGTGATAATAAATACATAAAAAGCTTAAGTTTATGAATTCTTAGCATGACCATGTGAACACCAACATATAAAAAGCACATGAAAAAATTATGTTCCCGACAAAACAATAGTTTTAAACCTTTCTTTTCCTCAAAATAGATTTTTTAGAAGAAACTACTTTTAGGAAAAGAATATAGATTTTAAAACTTTAATAATCAGAAAATTTAATACTATTAAAAAGATTTTTTGAAACTATTTCAAATTAAGTTTTAGTATAGGTCTTGACATAACTTGGATAATTTTTTAATCTTTTTTACTTGTAGTATAACGTTTCTGAAGGGTCGAGAAGCCACAGATATGTACATACGTATGATTTTAACAAAATTATTTTTTTATACCTTAATTAAATATGTATTGGAATAGTCAAGTATTTAAAATTATTTATAAGAATGGGATCAACGCGAATTTCAGTATTTCTATGGGACCGTCCACATAAGCGCTGTGCTGCGCGTGCCGTGCTGCGTTGTGAATATTTATTTGTACACTGCAACGTTGATTGGACAATTTTTTAAAATCAGCCTATTAGCGATGTAGTGTACAAGAAGAAATTCACAGCGCCTCACGGCGCAGCACGGGACGTGCAGCACAGCGCTTATGTGGCCGGTCCCTTAGGGTGCGCAAAAGTATGTTACTTGAAAGATGTTATTAAAAATTTAGAAGTTTTGGAATATTTTAACACACATTAGCACGCTTATACTTCAGTCAATATATATATAACAACAAGTTTAAAACACATTTTTAACTGAGAAGGAAAAAACATTTCTCGGTCCCCGAAACATTTAACATGCAATTTGAAACAATATTTTAGTATTACAACTTTTTTATTTGCACTTTAGCAAATTTTAAAATTGATTGGGAATAAAAAGTAATTTAATTAAATTACTTTTTTTACACACATAATACATTTTATGAAGTTATTTTTCTTTAATGTTATTTTAGTTATGTATTTAACAGTTTAAAAAATTTATAAGTTTCTTTTTTTAAAAAAATCTTAGCAAAAATCCAAAAATATTGCTGTATGACAAACGTATTTTAGAAAAAAATTTAGCTGTAAAAGTGTAAGGTTAATTTATGAAATATGCTAGAGCGTTAACAAACTTCGAAATGTTCATATTACAGCTTTAACATTATTTTTTGAAATATTTTTATTTTATTCATAGCACACTTTTACCACATTTGTCAAATTCCATGTCCACTAAATATTATTTAAAAATTCAAATAATTTAAAAATAAAGTACTTAATAAACTTTGTACTATTGGTTCTTACTTTTAATATTTTTATAATGTTATTTTTCTTTCGTAGAAATCCTATAGAATACATCCTTATTGTGAAATATAAAAAAATAACATGCAACAAATTTAAAATAATAAAAAACATTAGCAAATATGTAAGCTAACACGCAGTTTTACACATAAAGATTGTAAAACTTTTAACTAACATTATTTCATACAAAGTCATTAAATTAAACACTCAGAATCATTATTACCAGAAAATATAATACTCAACTATTAAATAGTTTTCACGGAAAAAATCATGCAATAAACAAATGTTATTTTAAGAAAAAGAAATTGGCAATAAATATTTTCAAACTACATTTTCTTGCACATATCAAAATGCTTTCATGCAAAACTCGGATTTACTTACTTAGCTGTAGATGATGGTTACATTTCATCATCACACAGCCTGTAACAAACGCATATTCATATTACCATCAACTCACCATTATAAATGATTGAAAAAATTTCGAAAGATGAAAGTTTGATGAATGAAATTATTTTATTTTTTATAGAATGAAAAAATTTGTAAATGAATTTATTTCATGCTTAGAACGTTGAATGAAAATTGATTTAATTTGAAACAATTTGATTTTAACAATAAAAAATTGGCTTAGCGTTTGTAAGATGAGAAATTAAGTTGACAAAATTAAAATAAAATGAAAGTAACGTGCTTAAGTTACGTGACTTGATAAGCATGCTAATAATGGCACTAAAACCAAATGAAATAAAGAAACATAAAATGATATTTACAGAAATAAAAGTTCGACCACAAGGTTTAGTTACAAAAGTGCAAATTTAAATTAAAAACAGTATGGAAAATAATAATGGCAATATTTTAATAGCCTTTAACCGAGCTCTAAAGGTAAGTCTTGAAGTAAAATAAAACATTTACAAAAATTAAACTCTGATCACAAACATTTTGTTACAAAAGAAGGTATGTAATAAAAACTTAAAACAGTACAAAGTAATAATGGCAAAATTCTAGTTGCCTTAATAAGGGATTCTGGGATAAACTCTCAACGGCTCTTGTTTCAAAAACAAAATTTAATCATGTAGACCATTAGCTGCTGTTGTTTTATTATTTATATAATCAGGATCATTGGAAGCTTTTTACTTATGTTTTCTGCAAGCTCTATATCTTTTTTTTTTAGTTGCCATAAAAAGGGTTTTAGGAATAAGCCCTAAAGGATCATAACGGCGGCATCTGATTAAAAAATAAAATTTAATTTTAAATAACATTAGAAGACGTTATTTTATTACTAAAATGATTACTCAAAAATGTGCGACTTACTACAAAATATATAAAATTAATATGTTCTATAAAAAAGAAATAAAAGCATGTTCGATGTCCTACGCATGAAATTTAGCAGCGAATAAATGAAAGAGTACTTACGATTGATCATTTTGGTCATTGCCACTTTCTTCGGCCACCAAGAGTTCGTACTCTTCGGCTGCGAAGCGATCCCAGTCCGAAAGCTGTGAGAAATGAAACATATTATGACCGTACATTCAGGCGACGTTTATGAATGATTTCTTTGCTATCAAGCAACAAAGTTGGCCCAAAAGCAAGTTTAAAGCAGTGGCTCTTTTTCCCGCGTGAATTTAAATAAAGCCTGTATATTTGACTAGATGCTTTAATCGAATATCGATTTCCCATTGACGTTTTTGGATGAATGTAAAAACCGTTTTAATGAGATTCCAAGATAAAAAAAAGACTCCGCGCCTATGTATACCCATTAATATTCAATGAAACTCACTTCATGTCCGTCCGCGTCGTGATCCCTCGCCGAGGCAAATGGATCCCTCTGTTCGTGATCCAAATACTTTTCTAGATTGAAGAAGGTGTCGAAGAATATTGATGTCATCTTACACTTTTTCAAATCGCTCAGAGATATCTTTCCAGGGATCTCTGGGTGTATCATATCCAGCATCTGCAACGACACATGAATAATTTAGCGCACGCAAACGAGTTCATCAATATCATATCAAACATTCCACCAAGTTATAAAAAAGTAAAAATAACACTATGCATAAACTCTCAACCCACCTGACACAAACAGTCTTCGTACGGCAGAGTCTCAATACCGATCGCCTCCATCCGATGCAGCTGCTCCTCATAAAAGTACTCCAGCTCATACATGGACAAATAACCATCACCATCCAGATCCATACACCTGAACCAGTACTCGATCGCCGTGGGATGGTTCTTGTCCTCCTCGCTGAGCAGGAACCAGACGAATTCCGTGTAGCTCATCTTGTCCTCGGGATGCTGCACTCCGTTGGCGCTCTTCACGCCCCTCGTCACCGCCCCGCTGAAGATCCGCTCGATCATGCGCGTCGACAGGGCTGTAAAATTGCAAAAGACCCATTGCTGAAATCGCTCCGATGTGTGCCGAGAGCTGTACGTCTGCGGCACTGTGACGAAGGGTGTATTCTCGAAGCACATCCGAGTTTCGCTCGCGGTTATTTTTAGAGGCAAGCGCGTACGGGTTCGCTCGGTGGAGAATATAAAGAGGCCCATTCAGAAGTGTTTCATAGAGTTTCCTGCGGATATCGATGTCTTTTCCGTACGATGTGTGATGCGATTTACGGTGCGTTTGATGTTTGCTTGGACTGTTTTTGCGTGTGGATGTATAAAGTAGCGGGGTTTTTGAATTTTTACGATTGATATAGTAAGAATGATTTAAATTATTTCTTAATGTTGGGCGAAAGAAATTTAAAGTGTTTTTCAAATCTTTCAATAAGATTGCGACTACGGTGGAATTAATCAGAACTATCCAATAAGGTTTCTCAATTTTAAAACGTTTTAAGCAATATTTTCTTTTACCGGTGTGCATACTTTATATAATCAGTTTCGATTTAGTCGTATTTCGAATTTTCGCTGGCAATTTCGTAATTTCGAATTTCTTTAAAAAACATAACAGGATTAGTTGTATATTTTAATTATTCTGATAATGAGAATCTTTTTCGAAGAAAACAATTTTTTAATTTTTCAATGTTTAAAAAAAGAAAGTAATAACCCAATGACATCATAAACCTAAAACAGCGCGACTATCCCTCACAAAAATCAACGAGAAATAAAAAATAAAACTGAACAAACCATGATCATTGTGTCTCGTGAGATCCATCTTGTCGATGAAGAGGTCGTGGTCGCGATCCAGCTCCCAGAATTTGCAGTAAATTACGTAGAAGTGCTCGTAGCTGAAGTAAGCGGTCACCTGATTGATGTCCTCCTCGTGCTCCAAAACGCTGATTACCGAGAGCAAATTGCTCCGCCTTAGCTCGGCCACCGAGATCTTGCCGCTCCAGCTGCGGTTCACGCAGTAGAATATCCTCGCGATTACCTGCAAGCCCACGCGCAAAACAGAATTTAAGAGTTAGCTTCGCTCGTTGCTTTCGGCACTTTGCTCTTTTCTTTTCTTTACTGGGTTGTATGGCGAGGGTCATTATTTCTCTATTAAGGTGGGATTGGTTTGCCTTTGAGAAGAATTGCATGTGTGTGGTTCGGTTCTCCGTGGGTGAGATTGTAGCTAATGCTTTTTGCAGATTGTTGTAATTAAATTGGCTGGCTTACAGTAAAATATTGTATCTTTATTTCTTATCTTGGAGTTTATAGGAACCGATTTTGTATCAGTAAGCTTCAAATAAATTTAAAAAATCTAGAGCAAATTTTATCGTTGAATTATTATTATTTCAATACATATAGGTTGAAATTGAATCGACCTCGTTTATTTTTCATTTCTGCAGTTTATTATGATATTAAATTTTATAGATTATCTTTCGTGAACCCATTTGCAAATAATAATTATCACTCCATATCTCTAGAGTTTCAAGAGTATTTGATTCTACATCCTTATACGAAGTGAAATTCAAATGCGCGACCTTCTCTCATGCTGCAGGTGTGTATAATTAAGTTATTGGTTACGCGTCAGATTACTAACTTTCAAATATTTTTTTACTTGTAATTTTACTCATGCGCCTAATGGTAACTTAATTCTATATTTCTCCGAGAGAAATCTAAGAGTAATAACTCTTACTATTAGGAATTTATGTTATTACTTGCAAATAACAGTATACAAAGTAATTACAGGGTTTAATGTTTGGACTTATCCTCTACATCTATTTATTATAAAAAAAATCATACCAAGATTTACAGTGAAGACTGAAGATCGGAAGCGATTACGTACAATTTTCACTTCTCGATATAAATTATTTTTATTTGTGTCTGTGCCTTTTGGGTTAGTTATCATAAAAATTTCTTACAAAAAATCAGAAACACAGAGAAAGAAAGTTTAATAATTATACAATCAAAACTGGTGAATACCAAAGATGAAAAATTAAGTCTATATATCATTTATAAAACTAGAGTTGCCGTAGCGTTTGATAGTCTAAAAACCCATGTCAAATGACATTTATTTTTAACAAAATTCATAGACTAACTAGCAATAACTAAATTTCCTCTTTACCATACATCAAAAATCCTTCTCAAAACAGCTTGGGAAAAGTCAAAGCCTTAACCGAGAGTTAGCTTGGGGTAGCCAGACGGCGCGCTAGGTGTATCCCTTAACTCGGCGCTATTGATTTTCCAAAAGGCGTCGTCCTCTCTCTCTCTCTCTCTCTCTCTCTCTCTCTCAGCTCTCGCGCGCTGGCGTTACTATATCTGTGGCTTTCCAAGATAACTGTTCAAGTCAATTTTTCGAGTTTTCGAGAAATTCACGTTTTAATCTTTAAATGTGTGCTCGAAATGAGAGAAAAAGAATTACAATATAACAAATAATTAATTTATTTTGTGCAAAAAGTTTAAATATAATTATGACAAACTCTTTAATTACAGTATTGTATTCTGCTGCAAACTAGTAAAACATACTAAAAGCTTGGGAGTGGGATCAAGAGTTGACTTTTTCTCTTTTCTGATTTTCTTTGTTCATTTAAATAATAAAGAAATTATGTTTATAACTAGTAGATATCAACAAATATTAATAATTTGAAAGCATATTATTCTATTATTTAATTCGAGTACGTGTTACAATGTATAAATGTAGCTTTTAAAGAAAAGAAGCTCGCAAAAAATGATGAAAATCTTAGTAACCCACAGACACATACACACTCATAAAAAATCCTCTCTATACTCTCCAGCTGGACCTACCGTGTGAACGTAGCGCGAGTGGAATTCGGTCGCCTCCTTCAGGAATGTCAGGCCGGGGTGCGTCTCCACCACGTCCTGCACTAGGGGTATCAGGTCCTCTGGCAGGATGCTCGTCCTCAGGCCTCGGGTTACGATTCTCACGAATTTGCTCGCAGCATCGTGATGCGTGTTCGATAACCTGCGGGCGGATATGCAGTATTATAGTATATGTGCATATAGTTTTGGATGGTAAGATTTTTGTAGGGATGGTTTAATAGGAGGTGAATGTTCATTGGATTGTTGAGGAGGCTGTGACTTTGATAAAGATAATATTTTGTCGAAATTGCTAGGGTATTTTGATGGTTGTAATGGAATATTTCATAATTGATATAAGGTTGCTAAATATATGAGTGCCAATTTTAGGTTTCGATTTCACCAGGGGCTTAATTATATTTCTAATAGAATTCTAACGGGAAGTAACAATTTCGAAATGAATTTCGTCATTTCAAATTTATTCGTATATAGAATACGAAGAAGAGATTTGACTGAAATTGCTTTTATACCGACGGCAAATTCTAGTTAATATTAACTGTATAGAACTTTAATATAAAGACTATTTCTATTATGAGAATTAAATTCTACAGGAATGCCTCGACAAAACAGATATTTAATTTTGGTATTTTTCTGAAATAGGCGTAATATTTCTGATGTTTTAAATTGAATGAAGTAACGGTTACGTTATTATAGTTACATCATTAAGGATTTATCAATCAAAGTCAGAAATTGAAGTAATTTCTTTCTCTATACAGTATTATAAGGAAGTTAAAAAATCTTACTCTTTCCAGAAGTCAAGGAACTCGCTCATTTCGATGATTCCGTTCGTATCACCCCCTGAGGCTAGGAAAAGTGGAACCTTCCAGTACAACGGTAAATCACAGGCCTATAAAAGAAAGTGTTTAATTTAGATGTGATTCTGTCTTGTGATAAAATAAATGTGTTAACAACGCAACGATTTTTCGAATATTTATTACCCGAGGTATGTTTAAATAAATGTAAAAGTTAACTAATTAAAGATTTACGAAAATTTGTATAATACTACATCAAATTACAAATAATACTGAGATTCCTTAAGTTTATTAACTAAGATTTTATATAAACAAAGAAATACAATTTTTCTGTAATATTTCTGAAGCAATATTAAACAAATTCAATTAAATTCTATAATATCTCTGAGTACTGTTTAAATACACACTTCAAAATTTAATATAGTTGCATTATCTTATCAGAGAAGGTTTAAACTATGGAAAAAAATAGAAAGGTCAAACATCAAAATTTATTAAAAAAAGTTTAAATAAAACATTTTGCTAAAACAAAAATTCTCAAAGAATCCATTATTAATCTCCTTTTTATATATCTTTTCTATTCATTCTACGCTTATACTATTCAACATTTAGTAAATTATACAGTTAGTCAAAAAGATACTTAAATTACAATTCCCCTCTCTAACATCTCTATAAAATCTCATTTCCTACATCAATCTACCCCCTTCGAACGCTCATCCAGCCCTTCACTCACAAACCTCCTCTCTCATTTAGCAGCAACAAACAAAACTCTCGGAAATTTGCATTTAATTTTCCAAGCTCGCGAGAGAGCCAGCTCTCTCGCAAACGAAGAAAACGAGACTCTCCGCTGCTATATAGACGAGAGAGAGAGGCTTGTTTTTTTTTCCCGCTCCTCTCAGGGCAGGCTGCAGTAAATAGCCGACATACCTTAGTAATAGTATGGAATTGCGAGCGCGAAGCTCGATGACCTGGAAGACTGTGGAAAGCCGCTGTGATCCGGGAGATCGTTGCCTCAACCTGCGATAGGGGTGTCGGCTTCCCGCCGGGAAAATAGAACCTTGAGAAACAAACAATTGGGCCATCGATTAGAGAGAGATTATTATACGTCGAGGATTTATTATTATTTTTATTATTTATCGTTTGTGCATGTGTATTAAGGCGCTTTGTATAATGGTAATTTATTTGCTACGTTGTTAGTAATATACGCTTATACGTGCGAATGAAATGTGAAATGGTATAATTGTGCGGCGGAGGGCATTAGAGAGAGAAAATTAGTCTATTACCTTGGTATGTGAACATTTCTGTTGGCTTTGACGTGTCTTTGAAGTGTTGTATGAGGTGGTAGACTCTTTGGCTGTACTTTGTCACGCGTGTACGACTGCAAAGAAAAGCAATGGTCATAAATAATTTTTTCAAGCACTATTGATAATGGATGGATGACTTTTAGTTATCTTAAGTATACAACTAGCTTTATCGCTCGTTTACTTCAAGCGATTTATACTCGCATACGTTATAAAGATTGCGCGCACTGGCATATTTTATTTTCAAAGTTTGCCGTTAAGTTGAATTTTCTATATTTTGTTTTAGTGGACGAATATTCATTAATTTTATGGAGATTGAAGAATAATTGTTCGGAAAATGAAAAAGTATACGTTTATTATTCCGTTAAAGCATTATTATAATGTTACGTAGCGTGGAGGAAAATGATAATTATAATTGTTTACCTTAGCTAGGCAAGAACTAAGCAATCAAATTGTACGAAAGCATTTTACGCCTTATATTTGTCGGTTAGACAAAGATCAACTTCTCCTTAATAAAATAATGCTTCAATGGTTCTGCGTCATAATTGAGTGTTTTTTAAGTCGTTAAGCGTTAAAGTATCGCAAAGGAAAACCTTTGTTCCCCAGAAACAAAGCTATTCTCGGTATAAAATATTAATTTTTAATCTCTTCAAAAATAAATTAAACTGCACCAAGCTCTTTATTTTAAACAAGACTATAAATATTGTTATGCATGTACTTTCCGCGAGGACAAAAACGTCACACTACTTATGTATACGTAATTTAAAAACGTCGGCATTATATCATTAAATCGGCACCTTCCAGACACAGTAAACCCTCATGAAACATTGATACTTTTCCACATCCCGCGTATATAAATCATTCACAAATCCCTATAATTCAGCTCAAAATATACAATCAAGCACTAACGCACTACGAAAAGCCGACATACTTATTCCCAACACGCAGCAGAAAACCACTACTATCCAGACCTCAAAAAAATCCATCCATACCCTCAACAATCCGCTCTAGGCGCATAACATAACAACCACCCCAACCATACACATAAACCCACTTTAAAAAAAAATCTAAACTTCATCTAGCAGCAATACGTAATCTCGCATCGGTAGCGCGAAAATCGTCGACGTCCTACAAATTATGTCCTTCTGCGATTATATATATATATACGCGCGGCTGCGACCGTTAATCCTTAATTACGCGCGTGATGCCTCCAAGGCGCCAAGGTGAATTCGCGCTTGCCTTAACGCCGCTCTCGCTCGATATACACACGCATACGCCCGAGAGCCATTTCATACGCGGAGGTGCGTCGGAGAAATTGATAAGTATAGCTTTATTGCGCGTTTATTTCGAGAGGAAAGGAGAAAAAAAGGGTAATAAATTCGCCGACCTTAATTACGAGAGCGAGGTAACAGCGAGAGCTGTAACCTTAATAAGAGAAAACGTGCAATTTTTACGAAAAAAGTGCGC
This sequence comes from Eupelmus urozonus, assembly GCA_900480035.1. NCBI lineage: Eukaryota > Metazoa > Arthropoda > Insecta > Hymenoptera > Eupelmidae > Eupelmus > Eupelmus urozonus. The sequence goes on along the minus strand of UELX01000708.1, from coordinate 52,322 downwards.
GCAGCCTGCAGTGATTATTTCTCAAACTATAAAATCGCAACTCTGTTGACAATATTGTTTCGCCGCGTAACAATAGCCTCGATTCTCGACGAAGAATAGAACGCGAAGTAACGCATAAACAAGAAGCTGGACGCGCGAGTGCGTCTAGGTAATTGAGGGTTAAAAAGACGCTCGGCTCTCGTCTCGTTTTAATTTATTCAAAATACATCTGGGAGAGCGCGAGCCTCCGCCCGAGGCGGCTTATATGCTTATTGCACAAAGAAAATACATCGAGAGCTACCAGCTAGCGCGACTCTATGTATCAAGGACGAGGCGGCATCCTGTTATGAGCGCGATGCCGCAAGAAGGACTGTGAGGCTGGCCTAGGTATAGTTTCCGTTTACGCCGATTATTTTCGATGAGCGGTGCTGGCTCTGTGTTATTACGATTTTTTTTTTCTGTAATGATTGCGAGGTTGTATTGTGAGAGAGGGGCGAAGGTGATTTTTGAGGATGTTGGGTTGGTTGTGGGCGAGGGTACTTTTGGGAATAGTGGATTTTTAGGGGAGTGGAAGGTTTAGTGGATAACGCATTGAGTTCGGTTACAATGGTGCAGTATTATTTTATAGTGAATTAAAAATATATGTAAAATTTATAATTGATTGAGTAATAATGATTGTAACGATCATATGTGGTCTTCGTCGTCAAATAAAAGCATTAAACTTCTACGTGCGTATATATACATTGACGTCGTTCGAGCGCCAGTCCCTGTTGCATCCAACTTGAAAATACGATTACATCTACATATCAGCCGCAATTTCCTACCTTCCTAACAACATAACTACGAGCTGCCACGGTATGCCTACATTGGAATAACGACTGCAATAACCTGGACTACCTATATTCGTATTATTCTATATAGGATAGGGCAATTTTCACTAGCAACTGTTACACAATTTTGAGTATAGCTGATACAAAATAGATAAATAGAGGTATAAAAGTGGATGTAGCTTAGCTAAGCTCTGTTTTATACGTATAAATAAAGCGCAAGCTATGTTTTATACGGACAAGTACCGAGATTCGTTTCTCGCACCTCCTGCTCATCATTAGGAAGCACGCGGCGCAGTTGACTAGATGCATCAGCCGACGCCAGCCTAAATTCAGGCTTAACAGACCTACCCGGCCCGGCTGCTTGACCATCAGCTGATCTCCAGAATCTGGCTTCTTTTTGTAGCATGAGGAATTGTTAAATAAGATTGTAATAGATACTTAAATAGTTGAATTATTGTATAGTGCCAGACTTATAAGTAAGTTTGGGAGATTTTCATGTATTCTTTTTTGAAGCAGAATCACGAGTTAAATTAATTATCATTGACTACGCAGTCATATTTAATTTATCAGTATTCAATAGATCATTTGATTCGTTCCGTAGCTATATATTAGGTTCGGTTCGCTTCGTTCAATTATACTACGCTATAATTAAATGAAAAGAACTGAATTTTTTATAGTACAGAATTTTTAATATTCCATAAAGAAAAAGATAATTTTTAAATGAGAATTCAATTGAATCAAATGAAGGAAATTATAAGCAAAATAATTTATAGCTCTTTTCTTAGAAAGACGTTATAATTGAGACGAATGAAAATGAAAATTCTGAATAGTCTTTTGATTTCACCCATATTAATCATTTCATCTTTTTAATCTAGGAAGACTTTTAAGAATTCAATACCTGTACCAAATTAAATTTGGAAAAAAATTAATTGGGAGGATGAGTTTGGAATAAGTGAGAGCTTTAATCTGTTATAGAATTTCATTTTTTTTAAATTCATCATTAAATCTACTCTATGTAAAAACTCAAAAATTTACTTGTCACTAACTTAATTCAATTTTCAAAAAACATTTCAGTTAATTATAAATTAAGCTATAAATTAATTCATTTCTTTCAGAACCCAAATTGTAGTTAAACTAACGCATAATTCTACAGCGCCGTATGCCAATGGTCAATAATATATAAAAATATTCCACGTCAATCAATCAAATGAAAACAGATCAACAATATTTTCCAACTCACACTCCCCACTCCTAACCCACAGCAAAACCAATCCCCATCCCTCCCTCACCCGCGTCATCAAGCCCAACGAGAACAGCCCAGAAGCCATCTCATCATTCTCGAGAGCGGCCAGCGGCCCGTCGCAACTATAGAGAAACGAGGCCGAATTTCAAAATGAATTTCAAAGCTCCGCTCCCGCCTCTATACAACCTCTCGCCGCGCGCATTGCAGCAAAACACACGCCGGCTCGTCCCCGCGCAGCAGGCACACCTATGTGCACGTTTACTAGCAGGCCGCGCACTTGTGCAGCGGTTACGTCACTTACGGCATCGACGTGACTTGACACTCGACGTTGGCTGAGAGAGAGAGAGAAAAAAAGATGATGCTCTCGCGCGCGCGAATCCGCTGAGTTGCGCAAAAACAAAAGGAAAAGGCGTAGTAGGTGGGAGAGAGGAGCTCGTTGACATCGAGCCTTCGCGGCGGCGGCGGCGGTGTGGTAAAAGAGAGCCCCGATATTGACCACTCCTTCAACGGCAGTTTATATAAGCCTAATCGGCCCGCGCTCTCATTACCGCCAGGACGGCCTTTACATCGATCCGACGCGGTCAGACGATTTTCGCGCCGAGAGCGCCAGGCACCAAGGCGATTTTATGCCTTATGAACTCTTGGCTTCTTTCTGCTTCTATATGATAATAATTTCAGAATATTGTTTAATTTTTTATTATCTCTAGTAAATCTTTCCATATAGTAAGTAATTTAAATAATCCGTGATCGCGTCTGTACCATCGCATAAACGTATTATCATAATTCCCTTTCAACTTACAAATCTAAAGCCCCGCAGGCGGCTTTTTAAAGGATAAGCAAGCCCGTAAAATTCTTTTGTAGCCACGAGGCGCACGATACTGCATTATTTTTAGACCATTTCTATAAATATATTCATGAACTTTATTTTCAGTAACTGTAAGTACGATGACTGATAGAGCGAATAGTATAGGCTCGGCTCTCTCTCTCTCTCTCTGTGTGTACCTAGTCCCGGTATCGATTAGATACACAAAGCGCGGAGAGAGAGGGAGGATATATGTCTTTGCGCGCTTGTGTCATCTTGAGATACGTATCAAGTGTAATTGGATTTGGTATATTTATAGACGAGCGCATATGAGTGCCGAGCGCGTTTGAAGAATGAATGTCAATGATTAACATTGGCATAACTGCCCGACAAGGTCAAGATCTATTGTGTTACTTTTTTAGATTTTAATGTTTGTTGTCGTTTTGGAGTTTAAGGCTATTTTTAGGAGTTGAAAGTTTACGGGGATTGTTTGTAGCAGTTTTTTGAAGTATGAATAAAAGTTTGCGAAATTGTTTTCGGCTATATTAATTGAAACTTACGACCTTATTAATTTTAAGTAAATCTATTTTACTTTAAGCAAAAAAAAAATAAATAACATCATAAAAATTAACATACGCCATACATTACACCTTACATAACGCACTGGTCTTTTCGACTTCACGCGCGATGCAATTAAGATAAGCCCGACAAAAACCGTACATAATTACTCAAAAACACACGTCTCAGCAGCGCCTTAAGACAGTCGAAAGAAAGAAAAAGCAACTACACAATCCACACCGCAACAATAACAATCCATCTCGCCAATAGCCAGACACCCAGCCTTATCTCTAAACAGCGGAGAAAACAAGAAAAAAAAAAGACACGAGAGAGGAAATTTCACGCTCTCTCGGAAAAGCCAGCCGTGGCAGTAATCGTGGCTAGAGCAGGCCCCGCGACGCTATCTTTTTCGGCTTGGCACTTGGTTCTGCCTTTGGTCGCACGCGATAGCGAGCTCAGCCTCATCACGTTTTCTTCAAAAAGAAACCCGTTACGGCGCATAGAGTGTGGATATCCCCCCCTCTTATACGTGCATGTAAACCGGCCGATTCCACCTCTTCGAGGTCTTGTGTGTATAGGTCGGTGGAGATTTTAATCGTTCCGAAGGTTTGAGTGTATGTGTGTGGAGGGACGGCGGAGGTGTGTAGTGAAGGAGGAGAAAAGGGGGACAATTACGGGAGGGAAAAAATTATTGGTAAAAGTACCGTAGGCGCTCGCGCTGTTTTTTTTTTTTAGGTGGTTTATTGTGGAGCGTTATCGCATGGTTGCTTTTGAGGTTTTTTGGTTTTAGATTGTTGATGTTGAAGATCGGTGGGTTATGGCTGCAGATTTTTTGCTAGTTTTTATAGTAAGAGCTGCTGAGGTGTTAAATGAAACTGGATTATGGTTTATAGAAATGTGCGATATAATGGTTTTTCTCGGCAAGCGTCAAACTTGTCTAACGGGTTATATAATTAAAAATAAACTGCGAAAACATTTCTTCAATTATCCCATTACAATTTTTTCTACATTTTTAAAACAAACCCAATACGCTTCCAACTAGCACAGGTTTCCCATAACCATCCAAAAAGAAAACCCATTAAACCCTCATCTGCCTTCCTCAACGCAAACAAAAACCTCCAGCCGGCATACACCAACTCGACTAAATTTTTAACAGAAAACAGAGAGAAGCGAGCGAGACAGAGAGAAAACGAGAGCTCGACACGTCGCTTAGACATTAAGCCTCTCGCTATATACGCCGGGGAGTGAGTCAGCCTTCATCGCCAAATACAAACAATTTGAAGCAGCGCAGCGCCAAGAAGGGGCCTCCCCCGTTTAAGTAGCGGCGAGCCTCGATTGATTTACAGCGCGCCGCTCTCTCGGCGATCGGCAGAGGAGGAAGAGAAAAGAGACACGAGCCTGGGATATACGTATGTACACAAACGTTAGGAGAAAAAATTGAAACGAGCAGCTCGCGGTCTTTAACCACTCCTTCGACGATAATACACGCGCATAATATGAGCTCTGGAGGATCGCCGTGGCGTATGTGTGCGTCGCGGAGAGCCGGATAATTGAGATCTCGAGTGCGAGCCTGTCTCGAGGAGGAGTGGGATTTGTATGCCGCGGAGGGAATCTGGCTTCGCGTGCTTTTGGAGGAGAATGAACTTTTCGAGGGCTGGAGGAGTGCTGCAGGGTGCGCAGTGGTTTTGGCATTTGATGCTGGGAATTTGTTGTTGTTGTTTTGAGGTTTACTGTTTTCTGCGTTGTGGATTAATATTTAATCATTAGAGATTATAGCTTTTCAATAAATGAATTTTAAATTTACTAATAATACAGCTTTGCAGATCTACAGCAACGAAGAATGTAACACTCTTCGCTAAAAAATAAAGATCATTCAAAACAAAACCAAACTTTCCGCGCCAGCTATAACTCTCCCACCATAGCCGAGCGCGACCCTACCAACACTACCCGCGCCGACCGCAGTAATTTATTTCCTTAAATTCCTATTAAAATACCTCGCTCGAGCGTCGTCCTAGAAAACAAAGCGCAACTCTCATTTAAAACGAGATCCAGCCTCTCTGCCTCTCTCTCTCTCTCTCTGTAACCGCAAAAATAAAAGCCAGCGGGAACCGATATTACCTAGTTCAATTATTCGCCAAAGATGGGACAGCCACACATACCCACACGCGCGCTAAAAATCCACGATAATTTATCCTCGCGCCATGCCAGCATCACTCCGAAAGCGAGAAAAAAAGGCTGGCTGCATCGATTTTCAGACGCATTCCGGCGCGCTCCTCCTTCGCTTTTCTTTGCCTTTGTGCGCGCGCGCGCTACGCTAGAGATGGGAACTTTGGTCTTGGAAAATTCACGGAGAGAGAGAGAGGGACTTGAGATGCGAGAGTCGGTATGTGTGTGTATACCTGAGCGTGTAAGGTTGGTGTGGTGGTATGAAGACGGATGGGACTTTTTAGTAAGAGTTGGAAAAAGGGTCAGTGTTTCCACTTTTTCTAATTCTTTGTACAGCGGTAAAGAGACATTGTTGTACGAGGGCTGGACTAATTTACGCGATGTCGCTGATGTTTTGCGCTCGGGGAACGGTTGCTGGGAATACTGGAGCGTTATTTAATTAAAAAGTATCGTTGGCGCTTTATTGTGGTTTTGTTCATTAACAGACATACTCACAGACTTTCTGTTTTTCTATTAGGATACTCTTGATGAGTTGAGAAAATTTTCATTTTATTGATAAAATTACTAAAATAAAATTAACGACGTTTTCATTTAAAAAAAAATATTTCAAAGTTTTTAAAACAATTTTAAAAACATTTTCTACATTTTTTCTACACTGTGAACTTTCGACTGAGATTTTTTCCCGGGCAGCCTAGAAATCGTCTTTCTTTCGGCGTATACATGCCAGCGCGGCACAATGAAAAATCTACCTGTTCCTTTTTTTTCCAGCGAGCATACAAGCGTCGTTTTGTCTGCACTCGGCAGAAGGTAGGTATATATGCATGCACTGCCCTTTTTCCCGACTGGAAGTAAAAAGTGTTTCGAAAAACGAACTTCTCAGGAATGTCTATTGAGCGACCTGAATCTTTTGTCAACTTTGCTCTCCAGCTGATGGGATTGCTGTTTTTTTTCTGTTTGGCGTAAAATTAGTTTGTCCTACTACTTGAAAATTGGCAAACATTGAATTTACCTGTACAATCAACAATCATAAACTAACAAAAACTGCAATCACGGCTAAATCTCTTCCATCTAAAATTCACTACAACAGAAAAAAAAATATACTCTTTTCGCAAATACCCCCAATCAACGTTGCACATCACCAAATCAACCCACAATTTGCCTAACAAAAACAACCATACACCCACATACCTACAAACCTTCCTTTCTCCATACTTGCAAACGAGCCTATGATTACATCTTGCTTTCGCGGAACGAAAAAAAAAGTCGCCGATCATCATCCGTCAACTTTTCCCCGAGCTCCATCAATCGTTAATCAAAGCCCCCGCTGTTATTTAGAAAGACACGTGCGCGCATGTAGCTCTCACCTTGCACCGGCGCGAGAACCGCCGTTACGCGCCGATGCAGCCGGCTCTCGTATGTGGCATCCACAACGAGCTCCGTGCACGTTTGGTGCTGTGTATATGCATGTGGGTATAGCTATATATAGAAAATTTCTCGAAGGTCGAAAATGCACGCGCAGAGCCTGTGTGGCTAGCGGTAAACGGACGAATTCGCGATCGCAGGTTCGAGGTGGTTTAAGTGCGAATGAGGAGTTTTGGATGGTGATTTCGGATGTTTTCGTTTTGAGCGGTGGTTTGAGAAGATAGGGATGAAGATTTTAGGATCATTTTTGAGAACGCTGTGAAAATTGGGTTTAATAAGATAATGATAAATTGGTTTTAGGAATAAGAGACTTAGAATATTATAATACAATAACAATAATTTAATTAGAATTAACGAATTATTTAAATAAAACACAGACTATTTAACTCTGTTTTTGCAATAATTTAAAAAAGTCAGTGGTTCAGAATCGTTAATGTATTAAATTGTCAAGAGACTGGCTTTTTACTTTTTAGTAATTTTTTTATAGGCATTATACATAAGAGTATTGTAGTTTTTAGAAATAAATCTTAATAAAGATTTAATTTTTTTTGTAGTTGTTTACTTGCTCCTAGTATTAAATTAAATATCACAAAAACGTTCGAAAAACTAATTTTTGCTTTTAAGGTAAATACTGCTCAACTCTAAATACGCATTACTTTGTTAATAAAAGAGTATTTTTTTCTATTATAACTCTGCTTATATGAATGATAATGAAACAATAAAACAAGAAAATAAATGTAAATGCAAAATCTTTTCAATTTCTTTTCTAGTATAAAAATATGAATCTATGCCAATTAGTAACAAATAAAATTGATAGTATCATTATCTTTTTTGTTTACAAATTTGAAACGGACTGACATTTTTATATATAAAAGAAAATTGAAATAAAACCCAGCACCTGTAATCTACTCTAATAGTTATTTGATTTCAAGATACGCGCTGTACTTATATATTTCTAAATATTCTCTTTTTTGGTTATATTACGGTTTTTTATCTTTACGTGTGCGTATACATTTTCTAAAATTAAATAAGAATAAAATATATATAAATTAAAGAAGCTTTTAGTTCATTTTTGTTTTATATAAAAGTATTAATTATTTTAAAGTTATTTACTATTAGTTATATAATAAAATAAATTGCGCTATACTATTTGCGACAACGTACAAAGCTTCATTGAAATTCCTTTCTCAAAGATTTAATGCTTTTCTCAAATTTGAGCTTTTCACATAAAGCATACCAACAATTCTTGAAGTTTTGAATGATCTAGGGCGGTATTTTTGCAATAAAGAAAGCTATTTTCGAGAAATCGAGTTGAAAAATGGTGTCTATTTCCAAAAGGTTCATATGCAAAAGGCGAATACGTATATAAAATGTGAATGGAATACAAAGAGCAGCAGAAAATCACGAAGACATCGAGCCAACTATCGGTACATAACGATGATGAACAGGGGATTTTTCGCGTATACGTGTGAATTGTGGGTTATGCGCGATCGAGGTTTACGACTTCATAACTGTGACATAAGTTTCGAGGTACGCGCGTTCAAGCAATCTAGTACATATGGTAATATTCTAAACTGGCATAAGTCAATCTTGAATAAGGAATGCCTCGACTCTTGATGGCGGATTTAACGGGACTTTTCTAAGGTGATTTTACAAAAATTATTTTTTTTATTAGAAATTGATTATTGATTATAGGGTTGAATTTCTTTTTGATGTAATAACTTAAGATGAGTATGCATTTTTATCAGTTGGAAAATTAACGCGGCTTGACCTCTTGAGCGTGATAGTACATTATTTAGTAACTATTAATTTACGAAAGCTTTGAAAGGTACGATAATGACTTTTGACAAATAAATAAAATTTTCAGATTATCTGAGATCGATAATCAATACGTTTATTTAACATTTCTTTTTTAAAAAGTGTTTTCCTTTAATGTAGTAATTTATATTTTGCATTTTAAAAAAAAAATTTTAAAAGTAAAAAATTTTTTGCAAGAACATTTTTAAAAATATGTAATTTAAAAGTAAAAATGTGGAAAATGTTCATCCTATAAATGTAAAAAATGAAAATGAGAGAACATTAAATTTTTTGTTGAAATTCTATTTAAAGAAAACCGTGGGATGTGCAAAATTAACAGTACTTTTACGAAATATACGTATAGTAAACCTGGAAAAGACAGATCTTTCGACATTCTGTGTACCATGTAAATTTATGACACCCATAAAAAAGAATTCCTCGAACGTGTAACGAAGAAATTAACGCATCGAGGCATTTCGCATTGAAACACAAACATTTTCTATTATTTAACATTTATCTAAAAATTTCCACTTTCTCCAACACCTAGAATAGAACACAGAATCATATTCACACGATTAATCATTCACAATTTTGCAATTTTCGACCTATAATACGCCAACTTACGACAATTGAATTAAATTTCCTCAATGCAATATCATGTCGAAAATTCTAAAGGGAAACTCTCCCACAAACACCCGATATTTTTTACAGCGCGCAACCTAACGTACTTTCTACGAACTCTTCAAAAAGCCCACGTGCATTACATCAGTTTCCCTCACCGTGAAAATTTTTAATTATATCAAACAACCACATTCCTTCCGTTCAATTTCCATTCTCCAACGCAACCTCACCAACGCCAAAACCCAACCGAACCTACAAATTCCAGCAGTCCATTAAAAACGAAAAATCACGCAACTACCACACATAACACGGAGTTACACACTAGCGCCTGCAGTGCGAGATTACAACGAGAACAATACCTGCTCCGACGCTCGGAAAGCCGTCAGCCAGAGAATCTCCAGTTGCAGAGAAAAAAAAGAAGCAACTCTGCGCGCGCGGGCGTTTCACTTCCTCGAGAATTCGCGCTCGACTTTTTTCCCACGCGGGATGAGAGTGAAAAGCGCGAAGGCAGTAGGACTGGCTCTCCGCGCGCCTGGCGCTCCTAATTGGAGGGGAATCGGAAGGCGAGAAGTGTGGGGCTCGATCTCCGGCAAGCTCGTTATGCGCGCGAGAGGGAGGAAGATAATCAATCTCTCGCTCTCTCGAGATGCTAGAGCGGAGATAGGCAAAGCGAGGAAATGGCAATATACGCGCGTTATGATGCATATATGCGAAGCATTTTTCTAGCGGAATTGTTATAACCGCTCTCTGGCTTTTCGAGCGCGCTTGTTATATTATGTGCGCTTTGGAGAAAAATTGAGTTGTGAGAAAGCGAGCTGATTGAATCGCGAGATTTTTATTGTGGATTATGCGCGGATGTTGGCGTTATAGCTGTTAACGTCGCGCGGCGGGATATTAACCTTGCGTTATCTAACGGCATTGGGATTGTGGAGAAAAAAGGAGTTTGTATAAAATGTAGGCAGCCGAGCACAAAGACGCTATCAAAGCGCAATTTCAGCGTAATAGCAGCCTCTCTCGGTTATGGCGCACGCGCAATTTTCCTAGCGGCAGAGTCGGCAGCTTCGTTTAATTGCGGAAAGGCCAATAGTTGAACATTTGTTGAGGGGGTATAGTGCGCCCTTTGAAAACTCGGCAAACTTGGTTAGCTTTCGCACTCGAAACGTTGTCGGGTGCTGCGCGTTCGGACGCTCAAAACTGATGCAAAGTGCTTTTTGATCTTTCGAGGCTCTAAATAGAAACTTTGGGCTTCGCTGCTAATTGGCCGTGGTTTTTGAAGTTAGCGTTTGCTTTATTAGGCGAGTTATAGAGGGTTGTTAGAGAGTGTGATGATGAAGTTATATTTTTGGAAATTGTTCTTGCAAATGGGAATGAACAATTTGGTTTTTCAAATCAGAGGAAACAATGATGATGCTGTTTTTCAGAAATTATCATTCTCATTATTAAAAAAAGTTAATATTACTTTTTTATAATGTCTTTAAAATCCTCAGTCTTTACAAAAAAGCAAACATATAATTTAATAAAAGACCTTAAACCGTACAAAATCCCACGCCCAAAATCTCCAAGAACCATGACAACCACACCAAAAAAAACTCACAAAAAAACGATAATCCAAAGCCACCGAAAACCGCGAAAGGTCAAACCGTTTCACATCCCACCTACAAACACATAGGAGAAGAAAACGCAGCATTGTCAGAGTCGCGCTCAAAGATAAAACGTGCTCCATTGACTGCTCACCGACACGAGTTACTTGTAACTATACCTATATCTCTCTCACGCATCGCTCGGTGCCGCTCCAAAAAGATCGGACAAAAAGAACGCGCGGGCGGCCATGGACCCTTTTATATATTCGCGCCGCCTTTCTGTCTCTCTCTCTCTCTCGCTCGCGCCTTTCTTGCCTGAATTAGGCCAATATACGCGCAGATGCGCGCCTTAACGGCCAAGCTCTGTCCTCAAGGTTGATTTGACTTTCACATTCGACGCGCTCGATCGCGAATATATAGCCGAGGACCAGCGAGATTCTCGGGCTCTGAATAAAGTTTTGTTTAGTTCGCGCCGGGCGAGGCTTTCAGATGGAGAGAACGATTTTAACGATGCTAATTTTAGTTTTTTTTTATTTTGGTTCTTGGATGAACGGGATTTTATCGGGTAGTTTTTTTGGCTAGGTAAAGTATACGGGGCTTTTTGGCTGTTTATCGTAGGATGAGGAAACTGAATTCGCAGTGGGATGAAGAAGTCGATGTGTATATCGGTAATCGATGATAATGAATTGAAATTTTATCGAGAGAATTGCTCAACTTTATTTTTATGTCCTCTCGAATAAAGCAGTTTATTATTGCGGGTTACAAATTTTTATTTTATACAAGCACGTCTCGATAAATTTAATGAATGTAGTTTCGCCTTTAGTCGCTCGGTACGATCTAATTAAGTGTTGCTCTCGAATGAATATATTTATAGCAGTGTATAAAAAGAACGCAATTACTTCATGCGTGTGTTTACAAGAGGCGCGCAATAAAATCATTAAATTATAATTATATTCAATTTTTAAAAACTTTAAAAACTTCAAGCAGGTTAAGGTAGCATAATTTCATTTAATAACGCACTCGTGATGCAACGCAGACTTCATTTCGGGGATATTCGAAAGCTTTGCACAAGTAGCGTAAAGTCTTTCATCAAATCAAGAATATATCGGTCAATGGATGTCGCCGGCTGTAAATTAAATGTCAAGGTCAAGAGTGAAACGTCATTAACATTTGGAATCCGGAGTCGCTTTGCGATATCAGCGCGAAATTCTGGCCCGCGATTAGCATAACTGGTGGGCTCTTAATAATTTTACGATCTGTGCTCCTCAGGGAGGAAGAGATCCCAGAAGACGATATTCAGTCTCCTTTTTTTTTTCGTAACTCTTAATTAAAAGGAAAGAGAAAAAATCCGCGCGCGGCTGTAATTCCACGTGCAGCTACTTTGGTATTCTACGTGCGCTCTGAAATTTATTTTCCCACTATTTCAAAACTTTTTTTCTCTCCCTAGCCGCGAGAGAGAGCCACATAACGCCGCTATCGCCGTACATGGCTTTGTGGAAGGCCGTTACGCTTATATCTTAGTCACGACTTTGAATATTTGTTTCGAAGAGCCGATAAAATACTGCTACTTTGGTGAATAAAAAACTGTGCCGTAGGATAAATTATTTAAAAAACCAAGCCTCCCGAGATGCGGAATTCCGATGATCTCGGCGAAAAATTTTCAACCCCGCCGCTGAGCTGGTAAATATTTGCTTCCGAAAAAGTGGACGATTATACTTGCAGAATAATGATATTATGCGAAGAGAAAGGGATAGGCGTATGGATAGGAGTATGGAAAAGCAGTTTAGCAAAGTTAATTACGAAAGGTGCACATAGAAAGTACAATAGGATCGTATAAGAGCTCGCAAAAGCAAAGAGCCAATCATTCGTATATAACGAGTTATTGTTCGTTAATTGCTACTTATCACGAGTACAATCGTTGATTTTGCCTCCTAATTTGGCCATAAAATCTATTTCCGTCGAATTACCCACTCGATTGCCGCTCTTAACAAAACAAACTGTGAACAATTGCCCGGTTTCGACATAAGCTAGATTAGTATTTAATTAGTCTGTAAAGGTTCTTATATCATTTTAGAACATTAACTAGAGTGATTAATTACTGTGCTAATCTATTAAAATTACAATAATTAATGTAAAGGAGACGATTTGCATTCATGCATGGAAATGGGTATTTAGTATAAAAAGATGTTTTCTGAACGCCAAACCAGATCGAGCCAGTAGAAATTGTTTAAATGCGTGATTTTTATGATAAATAAAATACTTTTAAAGAATTTCACAAACACGATTTCTAATAGCACGTATCTTTCTCGTGCCGCAATAACAGCGATCAGATCAGAATCCCAGAAGAATTTCAAAAGATTAAAGAAAATAGAAAATGTATATACGTATATACACGTGAGAACCTGATATACAGACCTAATTCCTTCAAATTAAAACAATCAAATACCAGGGCTCCCTCCGCCAGCGCAAGGGAAAAGCAAAGATCTCAGTAAAGATTGGCATTTTACAAATTGAATTAATCCAGAGCCCGAGCAAGCCTCCCCCGTATACAGTTAGTTATGTGGAACAAATTGTCTTCCTAGCTGGGCTCTCCTTTTGAAAAATCCCCGGCTACGAATTGAGCAACGCTCATGGCTCGATCACGAGAAAAACACAATCGAGTGTATATACACCAGGAGGGGATTTTCTGATCAAAGGGACCGGGTCATCTGTGCATCACGAGAGGACTGAAAAATATCTCTCCGCGCTATGTATATCGATAATGAAATCTATTGTCAATATGTACCCAATCGGATCGTGCTATAATTTCGAGATGAAAGGGTAGGCGCTCTCGTTAAATGAATTAGACGGTTAAAATGCATTGTCGAAGTGTAATAAAATTGAATGAAAGTATTCATGCTTAGATTTTGTTACTTAAACCTAATACAACGGCAAAACCGAGCCTCTTGCCTTTACAAAACCTGCTAGCAAAGAGTCCTCTCTTGAACAAAAGCTACCTACACAGAACACGTCGTTAGATCAAAATTCACGGCCAGCTCTGTATAAACCGATCGACAAAAAGCCATTACCAGCGATCCAAAAAAGTACTTTCCACCATCCGACACGCCATTAACAGATTTCATTCAGCGCACGAAAATCGCGTTTTCCCACTGGCAACAGCGTTACGCTATTATCCGCGCGCGCGGCAACGGGAAACGAGAGGAAAGAGAGAGCACATAGAAAACACGCGCGACAATAAGCGGAGGGCCAAGCCTTGTTCGGCATTGTTCTGCGCGATCGGCACGCCTTGCACAACTGTACCTATATATAACCCACGATCCACACACTAGCGCGCGCGGCTTTGCGTTCACATCACAGAGGAGAAGAAGAAAGACGGCTACCGAGGCGATATACATTTTCGGAGGCCACCCAACGAGGGGACCGCCAATTAACCAGCGCGACCGGAAGGCTCTAGGAAGTGGCAAAAGGCTGGCTGGAGTAGATGGACGAGAGATCGGTTTACTATAAGTAAGGTAGTAATGGACGCTGGGTATATGTGGGCCGTTAATATTAGTCTAATGGGGTGCGGTTGAGAGTCTGTGTGTATAAAGTCGGTTTTTTTTTGTAGATGGCGGGGGTAATTAAGAAGATCGTTTTTACAGCGGGGAGCCGCGTGGGACAGGTTCGGCGACGATCGGCTGTGAGAACGTATATGACTTAATTGAGTTTTGTTGGCTCGGTTGGTCGATATGCGCGCTGCGCTTATTTTGAGTCATCTGATTCAGCGAAAAGGAGATACAGAGTATTAATTGTATTACAATGAGTCGCTGGTAAATTATAGATGGATCGGTACCGATAGGATGGATTATTTATGTAACGGCGAGTAATTAGTCGTTATTTTTAGAGGCTATTTTCAGCGATGAAAAGTTAGTGCTTGCGGCTGTATTTACGGCCGGACGAATTATGCTAGATGTGATAACCGATCGAGAATAAATGCAAGTTTGATTAGTCAGTGTTTAGTTAGGCAACTGCTGGCACACTCTGTCATAATTTCATTGAATTTTTAGTATTAATTCTTTATAAAATAACGCAGTGCATTGTAAATACCTAAACAAAAAGCAAAAAGGGCTCCGATTAGATTACCTCGAAAACCGAATCTCTCAAATCGCACGTAAACACCACAATACCTCTCATACAATCCTCAGCGCGCACAGACACAACACTATTTTCTATTCCGCTCTCTCCGCTCACCTCGCGCTCGGCGGCCTCTCAATTAAGGGCGCGCTCTCGCGCAGGACAAACCAGGTATAAACATCCAGCAGGGGCGACTATACAGCTCTCTACTCTCATCCGTTCTCCGATCGCGGCGCTCACCGCTGCAGCAGCAGCGCGCAGAGAGCGAGTTCAACGCTCGGCGCGAAAAGAGAAAGTATCGACTCCTTTATAATCCTGCCGCGCAAGAGCTGCTCTCGCGCAAGGTCGCCGATCGTGAAAACGAGCAGCTGATCGACGACCAGAGAGAGCGCTGCTATATATAGCTACACGCGCGAGCTCGAGAGTCCTTGGCAAAGGATTTCAGAGCGGGAGTGTGTTTGTGTATACGATAGGACAAGAGAGCGTCTTCTTACGCTCTCGACGCGCCTCTGTTTTTACGAGATAACGAGGGCCGATTCCGAGTGAATGGGGATGATTTACGGATGGCTCCGGCGCTGATTGTGATTTGTTGGCAGGGCTCGATAATGGCGAGACCGAGAGCATTGGAAATGAGCAATTGAACGGCGCACGCGAGAGGTGAATGAAGTTTGCGCGCCGAAGGAGGTCCGAGGCGCGATAGCTCGATAGTTGGCGGGATCCGCCGAGCGGTGGTATAACACTTTTATATTGAGATGTGATTTGCGAGGTTGTGTAATGATGTTTGTTGTGGTTTTGCAGGAATAATTTTGGTGAAAATTTATGTTGCTATTCTAACATTGTGATCGATTTTACTGATTTTTCAAACGCGCTTGCTTAGTCGTAATAAAAATTTTTATTTAAAACGAAATAAATCCTTATTAGCAGTCAAAATGTATAGTCGGTACTTATAATGCTAGAATTATTATGAAAAGACTTTTTCTGTTCTTCTGGTATAATTACACTTGACCGGACAATTAAAAGAGAATTAAAGGGTTGCGAAACGCTCGCCGACTTTATCGTCCCGCAATTACAACGCACTCTTTTCAGAATAATTCGTTGCACAAAGAATTCCTTTAAAACGCGAGCTGCCAAGCCGTGTTCCAACTAACCTACATTACTTTTTATATCTTTTAAAACCATGTAGGGCTTATTTCGCACGAGATTACGGCCATTCTTCGGAAATTAAAAAGCCGATTTTGGCGTAATTCGAAAATGTTACGGTGATAAATATACTGCGAGAGCGACGATCTCTCGGATCGTCACCTTTTTAAGATCGTAAATTTTTATTAAAAAGCCATTTGTTACCTAATTTGTAATTTTAGGTGTAAAATATGGTAAACCTTATTAACGTTCTGATTCGAAATTCATTATTTTCAATTTACACTATCTGGTCGAATGTAAAGTGCTAAAAATTTTTTACACCATAAAAAAATTGACAAATTGTACATAAAACCAACCTTACAAAAACAAACAATTTTTGCATCGCTTCAATATTAACACCCAAGGAACCCGCTTTTTACCATCCCCAACAGAATATAGAAAAAACTTGCTTTGCACGGTTAAAACCCTTCCCCTTCCATCGTCTTGCGTAGCACAAAACCCTCCGCGACCCCGACATCAAAAGAGACTCGCTCTAGGCGTACCAAGAAAAAACATAAAGCTTGCTCCCTCACAAAAGAAACGTCTCTCCTACTAACCTGCGCTTTGCTGTGAACTTCCTGTCCCGACCTCCAGGTGTTGATGGCCGGCTGCCTGGGCCCACGTTTGTCCAGTAGCAGCTCGCTGGGACACTTTTCAAATATCAGAACCCTTTCAGCTACGGATCCACGCGTGAGGAACGGTCTCACCGGATTGTTTCCTGTACTCGTAGCCGCCGCATTCTGTCTTATGTGTTGCTTCTGCTGGGTAGTCAACTCGGGATGTGGCACCGGCTCAACTGGCCTTGGTCTTGGCGAGTTCAACCTCAAACCCCACCTCGAGGCTATAAAATCCTTCTCATCCTTACCGCCATTGATTTCTTTACTGGCTTCAGGTTCAAACTTGGACCTCGTTGTCGAGACAATTGGCTCCCCACTGTTGAGTATCGCGTTGACGTTACTCTTCTGCTCCTCCATCCTCTGCTGGGTGGTTGGATGCTGCTGGGCCGCACGGTATCGAACCTTAGCATAATCAACCACCGACATATTGGAGAGGTCATCCTTGCTCAGGGTCTTGACCTCATTGCTTGGCGAGTTGATTATCTGGGCGTTGACGACATTGTTTACCATCGCACTAGAGTTGAGCGCGCTCATCTGACTCGGCGATATCAGGATCGGCTTGACTGGTTCGACCTTTGGCTTCGTCTCACGTACCACTGCCGGTTTCTGCTGCGTCGTCATCGTAGTCGACGTTGGCGGGACTATGATCCGCTGAGTCGTTGGTTCCTCCGCTATGACGGCACCAGTTTTCAAAGCGTTGATCAGTCTTTCCTCCTCGCGCGCCACTTCGTCCAGGTAGTTGGTCTGCTCGGAGCTCTCCTTACCGATCGTCGTTGACTTGGCCGGCTCGCTGCCGACCGTTGGGCTCTTGACGTTGACGGAGTTGGTTGCTGGCTTCCGCGAGTCGTTGACGATCTTGTTCTTCAGCGGCCAGGTCGTCAAGCCCGAATCGGGACTCGTCGGCGAGGTCACCTGCTGAGCGCCACTCATGTGTTGACTCACCGGCCTGATCTTCTGCTGGGCGGCAATTTTGGATGGCTGGATCTCAGCTGGAAAACTAGCTTCGATGGTCTCAAGGAAGATCTCATTGTGATGGGAGCCCGGTGGCGTCTTGGCTTGAGGTTTAACGATCTGAGCCGGTCTATTGTTAAACGTACTCGTCTTCGGCTGGGTCGGCGTCTTGGGCGACTGCAGCTGCTGGGGCAGGGAGTTCTGCTCGAATTTCTGCAGGGCGAACTGAATGGAGGAGGGCAGGTTCTTGGAGGGCGAGCGCTGCCTGCGCGCCTTGTCCTCCACGACGAAGTTGTTGACGAGCTTCTCCAGATTGTTATTGTCCTGGGCCAGGATGTCGACGGGGCTACTCACCAGCGGCAGCTTGCCAGCCGAGCTCTTAACGAAACTGTTACCAACCGGGCTACTCTTCGAATTCGTGGGAGTCAGCACAGTGCCGAACTTGTCGGCAGCCGTCGCGTTACTGTGACAATTCAGAATCTCGGTGGGCGCAAGTCCACGGCTCTTCCAGGTCTGATAGATTGCCTCGGCGTGGTCGCTTATCTGCTTGGCGATGGCGGCGATGTCCTCGTCGCCCGAGCTCTGGCTCTCGGCCGGGAACTTGCGGGCTCTCGTCAGCTCGTGCTTAGCCGTCGCGGCCATACTGGTCTGCTGCTGCAGCAGTCTCGAGCTCGCCTCCTCCTCCCGCTGCTGCTGTTGCTGCTGCTGTGGCTGTCCGTAGTTCAGCTCGGGTCGGCAGGAGTTGAGCAGGTAATCAACGGCACGGGCGCTGAGCTCGGCCTGGGAATCGACGCCGACAACTAGGCTGGTCGGCTCGACGACGCTGGCGTAGTACTGCTCGCGGCGAGCCGCCAGCCTGAGCTCGAGGCTCCTGCGGATACTGCTGCTTCTGCTTGGACTCTGCTGCTGCTGTTGCTCGGGAGCGCTGGGCATAGCTTTCAGGCAGCTAGACCCGCTGAGTCGGGATGACGAGGAGCGGCCGACTCACCGACTGACGACAGCTTCAAAGCAAAGAGATCCAGCCGAGATGGGAGATCGTCAACTGTCATCGTGCGGGTCACGAGACCGTAGTGTTGTGGGAGTGGCCTCGATTCAAGGCCAAGGTTGTTGGGGTATGTATGGGAGCACTTAAACGATCAATTATCGAGTATTGTCGGGAGATTCGTAAGATATTTGGAGGGCCGATATAGCACTTTAGGGATCTCCTTTTTTTGTATAAATCTTGGAGCACTTTGGAATTTATATACGCGGGTTAAGAAACTCTTTTGTCACTTATTTTTATCACTGGCGATGAGCACTTTGCGATTATCGACGTACCTGCGCTACCATCTGAAACAGAAAATAGAACGGCAACGTTAAAACAAAGTCATTCGTAGCAATAGAGATATACGTATTAATTTGCTGTCTGATTGTTAAATTTAGTTTCGCCGCTCTTTAAGCGTCGAGCGTCCGAGTTTGCTAATCAATCCTAGCACTCAAACGCGCAACGCGCCAGCTCGAAGAGTTATAACGGAGCACTTGCAGCGCGAATAATTTAGCCAGTAATTTATGCGCTGCCGTATATACATTATCGGCACTCGAGCGACATATCCAATTCAGATAGTCAATATACCTATTAAGTCTAACTCGCGCCTAGTTGGCCATGTAGGTTAAATTATTTCAAAAACCGTGTGTAAGGACGTTGAACTCGCTCGCGGCTGTATGCGTCAAACGAGCTTGTATTCTAAAGACTCACTGTACATCGCCTCGAGAATTGGACTTTGCCCAGAGAGAGAGAAAGAGAGCCCTGCACCGAGAGCCTCTACTTATTTACGATTGCTCCGCGCGTTACCTACGCTATATAGCCACGCAGGCGCGCTTATCTTAGAGCCGTTCAATTGAGCCTCGAATTATCATTCGAAGCGCGCACGCCACGCCGACAGAACCCTCTGGGTAATAACAATTTCCGTCGGGCCTCGGATAGCGATCGGGCGCTCTTTATAGTGCCTCGATACTCCGGGCTGGAAGTGATCGCGTTAATTGATTGTTTTCTAAAATTAGAGAGACGTGTGCTTATCGGTCTGGTTATGCTACGAGTTTGTAACGATAAATTAGCGAGGTTACGGAATTACGGGTGTACGTATAGTATGTATTTTTGGCGCTTAACGCATAGATTTTAGAACTCCAATTTTTGCTACCAAGCCTGCCAGAAAGCTCCCTACAATTCGACATTTATTAAGCGATACCCGTCACGCCGTATACGCAGAGACGAACACACCTGAAGAAAGTTGCCAGTTGGCGTCAAACAAGTTATTATTACACCCAGTCTCAACGAACGCGGGTGCTCATACAATGTACTTTAGAGAACTGCAATTTCGCACTAGCAAACTTTGTATGAAACATAAGGTGAGCGATCCCGAAATATCAGCATGATGTCACACCTGCGAACAGACCTTATCCCACGCGTGCATCGCCTTGACATCATCGCAGCAATACTAATTCCGAAAACTTCAACGCTCAAACAGAGCGCGGACTTTCGACATGAAGAGAATCGCGGCTGGCTTGCGCGTGTCTTGGATTAGCATACAACGATCGAAACGAAGAAAAAAACCTTCGCGTAATAACCCAATTACGAGCGGAGCAAGCACAATGTAACCGCTCTCTCGCGACGAAGGAAGTGCCGAGCGGTGCGTGAGAAAGAGAGACGAAAGGAGCGCGCTATACAAGTGTGTGTGTGTGTATACATGAGCGCAACCTTTGAAGCCGTGTGTTTCGTGCACCTCCCGCAGGTAGAGCCGCGAGAACTTGTATATATACTTTCACCCTAAGGTGTTATCCGACGAGCATGTGTGTACGTGCGAACGCGTCGGAGTATAATAGCCCGCGGAGGAGAAAAAAAAGTTGATAAAAAGTGGAACGAATTTATTGTTTTATTGCGGCTGGCGGTTACGTGCTGCTTGTAAAAACGGTTTGTCGACTGGAGGATGCGATTATGACAAATGGGAGCGGGTTGGATAGCTTTTAACAAAAAATTAATGAAATCAATTGGGACGAGAGAGAGAGAGATTGATAGCTTTAAGAAGACGTTCGAGAGTAGTCTTAATTATTTATCGGGACCTCATTTGAATAATTTATTACGCTTCGCGTTGTTATTAGTCTCAAGTCGCTTCCTATTAACTTTGAAATTATAGAAGGAGCAGCACGCGCGCCTGCGAGTTACCCGCTTTAAAAATTACACAATCCTATCGTCACGAGGCTTAACCGCGCACAATGAAGTGATGTCACAATGGGGGCTATGTTTAATAACTTCCACCAACTTTACTTTTCTTTTGAGAATACGGACTCATACAGCGACGAGCACAATGATTATCGAAAACTTCCCTCGTGGGGATTTCAAGTTTTCAAGAGTTGCCGGTGCTGCTTTGCAATAGAGGGATTGCCTGAGGGAGAGTTTGAATAAATGATAAAATATAATTTAAGGAAATGAATATGACAGAAGTTTTGAAGTGACGGTATAAATTTGTAATGGAGTCTCGGAAGTTGAAGGCTTGATTTTATAAAAATTAATGTCAAAGTGAAGAGTAAATAAGTTTTGAAAGTTTTTTTTTGCTTATTACATTAATATTTATAACGGTATTAGCGCAAGGTTGTAAGAAAGACAACGGCATAAGTAATACACTTAAACGATTCTTTTTAAATATGTAATATTTTCGCATAAGATGATTTTTCTAAATGTCATAAGCTAAAACGTTCCAATTTCAACAAGTTGCGGGAATTCGGGCAAGGAAATCAAAAGCTCCAAAAATACGATGGACGCTTGAGATTCTGGCAAAAAATCAATTTCTTCTTAATATTGTGTACATAGTTTTGAAAATAAATATGAGATACTTCTTTAAAGTACCAAGAAATAGAAATTGATTTTAAAATGGAAATTTGATTCTATTATTTCTGAAACATTTATCCTGTCTAGTAAAACTTGTTAAACAAAGATTCTTCAGATTACTGCTGTTAATAAAAATCAAGACGCATAAAAATTTTAGACGCGCTAACTTTAGATTGTTAAAACAGCGACCTTTGCGATTCCAAATTCATCTATACGAACAAAGTAACGCTACATTTATAAAACATTCTCAACTTTTCATTACAGCGACTCTTACTGGTCTATAAACATATCCAAGTAAAAATCCAGCTGCAGAATCCACCCAAACATCCCAACCTTCAGCACTCAAACCCCATGAAAAACGCAAGCAAACGAAAGCATCCGTCCCAGCACTTTTCCTACAAAAAACTCGCAAAAGCATAAGAGCACACCAACCCTCCACCCGGCATTAGCTCCTGCGTCCTTTTTTCTTTTACTTCTAGATTGAAATTCCCCTCTCGTGTGTCGCAGACATAGACACAGACACATTGTGCAGGCTCGTCGTCGCTTTTGTCCTGACGTGGCTCTTTCTCCGTCTCTCCTTCGCCGCTTACATATACGCGCACTTATGTACGCGCGTGAGCGAGCCATTTACATTTATGGCGAGCGCGCGCCTCCTAGTTCTCGATTCGCAATGTGCCTGCCTGCCTGCGCTGCTGCTGCCGTGTAAGAGAGTTAGACGCGAGAGACACACACGCGCGCAGTTTTTCGAATTCTAAAGCTCTCTCTCTCTCTCTCATTGTCCGTTTTGGCGCGCGCGCGTCTCGCATTGTTCCCTGGAGTTTTTTTTTTCGAGTCGCGCGGACGATGTTTGATGAAGGTTGAGAGGAAATACGATTTTTCGATTTCGCAATATAAGCGCTTACTGATGTCATTTTTAGAGTGTAGGACGGCTGAATGGAGAACGAGGAGAGTATGGGGAATGGTGAAAAAAATGAAAGTACTGGGTGATCATTGTTTTAATTTCTTTTTTAGAGGGATATGGCTAGGAATGCGTAATGGTGCTTTTGAATGGATCGAGTTTCTAAATTTTTAAACGAGTCTACTTGTGCAAATTACGGGCGATATGATTGAAAATCGAGTTTCTAAAAGTTTTGATCTAGATAAATTGTATAACTTTGAATATTTAAATTTAAAAGCGGATTTATTACGGCGATAGGAAATTTATTGCTCACGCATAATTGATAATAATACCATAATTTTATTCTACGCTATTAAGGCATGATAAAAAAATTGCACATTACACATTTCATTATTTTTAGAGTTAAGCATCGATTATTGGAGCGACTTTTTATTTTATAGTTCAATTATAAACAATGTACCCTATTACTTTGATATAGTCAAGGTAAAAAGCATCGATTAAATCTACGGAAATTTTAATAATAAATTTTATAAGAAAAAGTTCATTGCTGGCTATAAGCACACATTCCACAACTTTTTCTAAAAAAATCATTAAAAAAACCCTCATTTCTCACCACTATTTTCATCAAAACCAACATTCCTTCACCAGCAACCATTTCCACAACAAAACCTGCCGAACCAAAACCAGTCCAAACAATAACTCTCCCTATCTAAAACCTAAAACCACCTCCAACTCCCCTTCCCAACCGAATTCCATCATCTCAACCAGCCTCGCACCAGCAGCTCTCGAACTTTAAACGGGAATTTCGTTTATGTAATATCACGCTCTCCTAGCTCTCTCGCGCGACAGATCGGACTCTCGATGTGAATCAAAAGACACAGCGACGGCTGCATGCGCTCGGTGGCATTAGCCATTCTAAATTTAGTCCGCGCGCTACGCGCGTTACTTGTTTTGTTAACGGAGAGCCGCCGCACGAGATTTTCGGAGCCGCGCGCGCAGTGTATATAGATAAGACGCGTATATACCCGCGTAATCTCGTATAATCGAGGATAGCACAACAACGCGGCTTTTTTTTTCTTTATACGTTACGCTGTGTAGAGAGAGAGAGAGAGGAAGAAGTGAACGGTTTTATGTGGAGAGGCTGCTGAAGGTTGCTACGGTTTCGGTGCGCGCTGTATTATATATACGTGGGAACGCAGGCGTGGGCGGACCTTCCGAGGCGGCGCCGTTTGTACGATGATGCAGTTTTCTGTTGTACAATCGCGTTTGATGGCCGCGCAGAGGATGGATGTTGCCTGGACGGATCGTGTCAGGTTACGTTTTCACTCTGTATTTGCATTCTATTTTAACGACTCGGTTTGTTGTGCGTTCGGTTTTACATATTCCGTCATTGCGAGAGAGCTTGGTTTTAGTAATGTTAACGAAGTGACGATTCTGGATAATTAAGAGAGGAAAATGTGGTTAAGCTGCGTTTATAATATCGTTAAATGATAAAAGCAAGCCGGCTGTTGGATTAACGGAGTTAATCTACTTATCCTCGGTCAATATGCAATTTGCGAGGAGTGAAGTCATATTCACAGTCTCGCACGCGCGGCTATTAAAATTATTTAGGACGAATGAATTCGCGCGCTAATAATGTTAATTGGATCCATAAAAATGCAGATGATGCCCGCCGCGCGCGCCGCCGATCGGACTATTTTTGTATATACACAAATATGTATTTCAATGCGCGAATTTACGGAGAGAAGTTGAAGTTCCAATTCCCCTGGCAGCTGAATGTCAGGTTGATATATCGCTTATAGTAAATCACGATTTTAACTCTGGATTTCTTCGAATTATAGAGTTAAAATAGGTACACAGAGCTCGGCGATTGCCGCTGGTAGTCGTAAAAAACTTTTTTACAGTCGCACCGAAATTTTCGTCGAACATTTCCGAAACGCTAGCACTCGAGTCTTTCTTGCACTAATAAACGTTCTCGAGAACATAAGCATTAAGAAAACCCCGAGCCTCTCGAGCCTAGAAAACTAATAACCCCGGCGAGCTGAATTAACGAGCTAAAAACAATAATTTCAACGACACTCAAACATTTCAGCATTCTCAGCTCCAAAAAAAAAGCAGGAAAATTGCACTCACAGCCCGCAGCGAGAAACCATACACATACACAAGCCCAGAGTCTCTCTCAGCGTAAAAAAGGCGAGTTTACCTAGTTCATTCCGCCCGTTCACCATGCGCGCATTTCAAAACTCTCCTCGGCGCCGTATATATACACGCGGAGAGCGGCGCGTTTATATATCCTCGCTGGGTTCTCCAGGGCCCAAAACAAACACAAGTTCACTTTCGCGCGGCCGCGATGCCAGCGCACTCACTTCAATCAATCCCGCCGACGATCCAACACTCTCCTAACCAAAAACCGTAAACCGAAGAAAACAAACTATAATATTTACAATAATAACTGTGTAAAAGTGTCGAAACGAGGGACAGTGCAGCAGCAAGTCCCAGCAAGCGAGCGCGCGAGTTGAGAGAGCGATACGCACGGTGCGAGCGAGCGGAGCAGACTGAGAGCTGCTATACTCGGTAAGCTCTCTCTCTCTCTCCGTCTCTCTCTCTCTGAGCGAAGGAACGTCGAGAGTCGCTCCCTCCGAGCCGCCGCCACCGCTGCACGTATATATATATAGTGGCTAGTGTACGTAATACGCGCGCGCGCGCAGCCGTAGTGGCTCTCTGAAGGAGAGTAGCGGCCGAGCTGCACAGTGTACTTAATAGAGGAGAGAGAGAGAGATGGTGTAGCCGGCGTTATTATGCGATGTAAGGTCGACGGGGGCAGTGGGGGAGAGAGAGAGAGAGAGCTGGAGGTTGATGGATTTTTGCAGCGGGAGGTTTGGATTTCAGCTGGCTTTCGGGATGTTTGGAAGTGTGGAATTTAATACTTGATGAGCTGGAGTGTTCGTTGTTTGGGAGAGATTGTTTTAATGATGAGAGGTTTTGGGTGGTGATAGGATGGTTTTGCGGTGTTGGACTTTTTGAAGGTATGTGCTGAATTGGGAGTTTATTTATAGTGTGATCGTTTTAATTTTGGGGTATTTTAGGTTTTTCTTGATTTAGGTGTGGGGATTTTTTTTTCAGTTGATGGCTCGGATATGTCAGAGCGAGCTCGGAAATGAGAAGCAGTTAGAGCGAGGAAAGCGGTGAAAAATCATTTCCTGAGAAGGAAATGGCTCATTACGTCCGACGAAATAAGAGTATAGCACGAAATAAGAGTAATTTTAGATATTTTTAACTATTTTCTTCAATTTTTTAAAGAGAATGCTGTAAGATTTGCTAATCTTAATATAACGTATATTGACACAGCTACAAACGTTTTATAAGAGGATACTTCGAATTTAAATACTTAATATATTATCATTCGATCTTGACAGAACCTTGCCCACACTTGTGCGCACGTATCAGTTGTCCAATTAACACAAAGTGTCAGGCGATCTCGACGACAAATTTTTGAATCCCCCTTATGTAGTTTTGGCAAAAACTTGGCCAGCTGTTCTCGAAACGCCAGTCATCCAATAACTACAAAGTATACACGTCAAGCATATTTTCTGCCTCGAATTTTCAAAATATTCGCAACTCTGTTAAAAGTTGGATAATTGCTCGGAGCAGTATCGCACTGTCCTAAAATCGCGTCATGCACTTCTGCACGAAAATTAACTTGCCGTCACGCGATTAAATACGTACTTATAATCACAGTCCAACACAGCCTGCAATACTAGTTACAATAATTTCACAACGTAATTATTTAAACTCTAATGAAACATCATTACTATCCACTCGAACCAAACCTTACCTCCCTCTCCCATCCCACCGCCTATAACTCAACTTCAAAACACAAAAAAGCCACCCAAAAAAATCCTTTTTCAAATTTCCCCTCTCACTCTAGCAAACGAATTTTCCACACACTATACAGCAGCGCCAAGGGATAACATAGCACCAGCTGGCATGAAACGAGCCTCGCGTCAAAGTTTATGGCCGCGCCGCGGAATTCATATCGTCGCCGCGCGCGAGACTGTAAGTACGTATATATACGTGTACGAGAAAAGGCGCTTGAACTTTAACCCGATCGCGCGCTAGGTGAATATTGCCGTGGGAAAGAAGTCCCTCTCTCTCTCTCTCTCTAAGGAGCGCGCCGATGTGTATCGACATTTTTTTTCGGCGACCAGCTCTATCTCATGGCTCGTAAAGTGCGAGATTGCGAGGTTATGTCTCCCGAGTTTCGGGGAACTCGCTAGAGCCTGATTTGATCTGATTTCGCGCGGTGGATGTATGGAATCGATCGGATCGCCGCAGCGGTGACTGTGTTGGGGGTCGGGTTGCGCGAATTGTTTGAGTGCCAGTGCAATTGTTCGAATGAGGTGCTCGATTGCGCGTGTGGTGGATAGGGATTTGAGAAGGGGAAAGATAGGCTTTTGACTTAAGGACATAGGTAATTGATGTGGAAATGTTGGAATGAATCT
The DNA here is from genome assembly GCA_900480035.1 of Eupelmus urozonus. Taxonomy (NCBI): domain Eukaryota; kingdom Metazoa; phylum Arthropoda; class Insecta; order Hymenoptera; family Eupelmidae; genus Eupelmus; species Eupelmus urozonus. The sequence continues at coordinate 25,202 of UELX01000708.1, read as the reverse complement.
TGGTGAAGAGTAGTAGTGCGCTTTAGAGCTTTTGATAGTCGCGAGGCGCACTGGCTGCGGCTGAGGCTTTACGACACACTTTAGTAATTTATGGACACGACTACTTATATATCTTCTGCATTCGATAGGCGATATTTCTGTGGAGCGCTGATTTACTATTATAGAAAATTGTTTAGCTCTGTGTTAATACTACGTTATCGACAGGTTTGAAAAATATTTTTTGTAATTGAATTATGTATTGGGATCAACGTTTTATAACTGTTGGAAAATTTAGGTAGAAAAATTGATAGCTCTTAATTATCATTTATTTATATTACCTTTTTATAAGTATAATTTTGACAAAAGGTAATACCTATAATGAAATTAGATAATTCTTTAATGATTAGGTCTAACTAATCATTAAAGAACTAAAGAACTAAAGCTTCTCTCAAAGTAATCAAATAATAAATAACATCACGCATCGACTCACAGCATCTATACATATCCAAACCCACAATCAACTCACCAAAAAACAAACACCAATCTCCAAAAAAGTCTCCTAATTCCAGATTGACATCCGACCTTCGCTCAATCCAAAAACAAATCCCATCCCAAACCTCAGCAATCCCAAACCAAAATCCACATCCTCCATCAGCCAACCTCTCACAACTCTTAACTCTCCATCCGCACACATATATCCACACATAACCGCGGCATTCTCCGCGCTGGAATCCGTCGCGCTGACGCGTGGGCGAAAGGTGAAGAAAAATGACCATCCGCGCGCTACTAGCCACTCGGAAGAAGTCGAACGCCGCGATAGCCGAGCTAGATGTAGCAAGTGTGTGTGTATATACACACCCACGCGCTCGGAGCGGGAATTAGTGAATTACGCATACGCGGGCAGAGCTGGCTGGTGTAACTTCTCGTCAAGATTCACGCGCCGGCCAGTGGAGTTCGGATGATTTAATTCGCTGCGCTATGGCTTGGATGTGGTAATACTCTGACCGCGTTCATTCATAATAAGCGCGGTACTGCGATGGGGAGTTGGAGAGGCGCTGGTGGGTTGGGAGTTAGGCGGGGATAATGATGAATTTTCGCTGGGTTCTGTGTATGATGGGTTTGGAGAATTTGGTGAATTTGAGGATGGGTTTGGGTAGGTCTAGTGTAGATTGTAGATATATTTTTAATCGTTTTTAATCATATTGATTAATTAAACTTGACGTTACAAGCTGCCTTTTGACATTGATTCTAATCGGGGAACATTCAAAATGATATTTTAAAAATTAAAGTTATTAAAAAAATTTTTAGTCAAAATTTTAAAATAAAATCTTTTAATTTACTTAAAAACTAAGGTTTATTCAGCTTTGCGCTAAAATAACAATTATAAAAATCATATTCGCAAATATTAAAAATGAGAAAAATTTCTCTTTATCGAACACAAATAAAAAAAAAACACCCACAAAACATACCGTACAACCAACATCTATTCACCCACTAAAAAAATTCTCAACCAAAACCCAAACGCAAAAACAAATACCACTCAAAAAAACCCACACACAACCCAATCAACCCCCACCCATCCCAAAACCCCATCAACCACCTCAAATCCCCCAATCCTCCTCATGAAACATTAACGAGCAATATCTTCACACGCATTGACAAAAGCACGAAGCATCGCAGCGGCTCGCAGCTTAGCACAGTAGAGAAATGATCGATGTTTACTATTGACCCGATTAAAACGCCTCGCGGCGCGCACAAAAGCCCCGGCGCAGAGATAGAAAAAAAAGAGAATAGAGAGGAGGAGAGGAACTCTCGTGTTGTATCGCGCGCCGACAAGCACCCAACGATATAACGCCTCGCTCACACCGACGCTCGGCTCTCTTTTCTATCCGTGCACGTATACATACGCGCACAGAGACACTCGGAGAGGGGCAGGGTATTGTAGGCAGCCGCTTTGTACACTCTGCTCACGCGCGCGAATTTTCGACGTTTTCTCTCTCTCTCTCTCTCGGCTGGCTCTCTCGGCTTGCAAGAAAGGAGAAACCGAGCGCTGGTGTGACGTGGATGTAGTGCGGATGGGTGAAAAGAAGGAGGATAGTGGGCGAGTTGGCGCAAAGGAAAAAATGAGAGGATGTGTGGAGAGGAGGCAAAAGTCATTATGTAGGTTTTAATGCGAGGAGGAGCGCAAAAAAGAGAGAATATCGACGCTTTGTGAATAGACGAATTTTTATAGTTGTGAGTGTGCCGTTCCGGTAATTTTCTGGCTGATCGTCGTTTTTAATGGGCCTTTTTTTGGGCGGCTGGTGTGCTCGGATAATTTGGTAATTATTAAAAAGACTCTATTTTTAGATCGACCCTGTAATTAGAGTCTGTAGTTACAATTACAACCGATGAGTCGGATGAAAATATCAATTATTGGATTACAATTTTGAGATACGGTTGTGAATTATTATGCCTTACAATCGATGAATCGTGACGTATTTTACGAGAGAAAAATCTGAACAATAGAAATTAATATAATTAAGATTATTAAATTGTATCTGCTTTGTTACCATACCAACATCATATCGATACTAAATATATAGAGAATTAATTAAAAACATAAATAAACAGTCCGAAGCATTCAAAACAATCCAAGCATCTTCATAACCATTACCCACTGCCCATCTATACATAAACAACCTAAGATTAATCGATTCCTCTTCCTCTTCCTAACAATCCACCGAGCCTTGACGCTCTTATAATTAGTCCTAAACAAACTACCCCTCCCCTTTTATTTATAACCCAAAACAATCAAAAAAAGCCAATAAATAATCCTCCCCCCGTCCTTGCCCACAACACATACGTCAGTCAAAGCTCGCTATGCAGCAGCTCCTCCCCACGTCCTCGCATCACTCGATCTGCACCCATCCGACAATAAAATCCACTCCCCTTAAAATAGACGCGAGCAACTAGCTCCAAAAGCAATCGGACTCGTCGTCACTCGTACAAACTGCAAAGCTGCAGTCGTCTAGCAAAGACAATAGGCACGCGCGAATCGCCGAAGATAAAAGTCGAAGAGCGCCGTCTTATCAAGCATTGTTTCCTCCTCCTCTCCTGGCAATCATCCACCCCTGCAACAATGGAGCCAGAGAGCTATGTACGGAGTGTAACGTGTATATGTACGTGCCTCCGCGGAACTGTCCCATTTCTCGGCTGCAGAGGAGAAAGAAAGAGAGCCGGCAATTTTTCGTACCGGGCTATTGTTTTCTCTGTCGCGCTGCTTTGACAAAAGGCGCCACTTCATTAACGCCGTAGCAGGTAGCCAAGCGAAAGTTTCGATGTGTGGATGTGTATGTAGGTGGGTAAGCTGGGTATGTAGAGTTGCTCTTTGCATTACTGGGCTAATGGCTCTAGCTGCAAAGAGACTTTCTCTACTGGGGCTACGTGTTTAAAAACGTGTTTCGCGCGGGTTTGGGTTTAGGGTTAGAGCTGGATGGGAGAAGTTCAAGGGTGGGTTTATTTTAGGTGGCTTAGTTTCTTGCAGGAAGCTTTTTAGATTTTGCAAAATTTTTTTTCTTTTTTTAAAGCGGATTTTAATTTTTTCGTTTTTTTAGTGGGTCATGTTTTAGAGTAATGTAGTTCTCTTTATCTTGGGATTTATTGTTTAGTGTTTGCCATGCATACGTTATGACAATTAGTTAAGGGATATTGCCGATAAATATTGATAGAGATAAAGTGAATTGTATAATACGTTGCGACCGAAATCGATATGAATTTACTTAGAAATTTTTGCGATTTTAATATTAAATATGTGCATTGAATTAGATATGAGAAATTCAATTGAGAGAATGATTGATTTGATTGGATATTTCAATTCTATTCATTAAATAAACATTATACAATAGAAATTTTTAGCATCGTTTGCATTAACAATTTATTTACTTAAAGTAATCAATAGATATCAGGAACGATAGCAAAATTTAACTTGTTGAATATTTTAAATTTAGAATGAAATTCCTCGCTTACTTTATCAATCAGAGTAAAGCTAACTTATTAATGCAAATTGGTTTTTAAAACTCAGCGATCGATTCCTCAGTAGTACGTATTGCTTGAAATATCCGAATGGCATCCTTAAAATACAGTAGGGTATTCATATTGCAAGTAGATTTAATTTTACCTGATAAGAACTAAGTGTAATAACTTACTTTCACGCAGAAAAAGATTTATAACCAATCTTTACAGTTTTATGAAAGATAAATTTTCTTCGCTGAATAATTTCTTAATTAAAACATAGATAGCATCAGATTTATCTTGTCAATAAACCGAACAGTATTTTTACTTTAAACGTAACTTAACACCTACTCTCCAGAATCACATTTCAACCAACCACCAAAAACATCCGTTCGCACAAACCCATAATCTCATCTAGAAATCCTCTCTCTCAAACTCTGACCCACCCACCCACCTTAAAAAAAAAACGTAAATCCCGCCCCACCAAAGCAAAGCTCGCTTCCATACCTAGAAAAATCCACCGCAAGCTCACACACACAGCCAGTCCACGAAGACGCTTTGCGTGCTTCTCTTAGGCCTCGCGCGTAAGCCCGCAACGTCGACCGCAGGGTATCGAATCCCGATATAGCAAAACGGCCCCGCGGCTTTATAATCTCGCATAATGCGATTATCTACGTGCCGAGGCTCGCTCGCTAAGAAAAACTCGTGTGTGTGTGTGCACGCGCGCCGGACTCACGTGGCGTGTTTTTTTCGCTCTATTTTACCCGGGGTATGAATAAGAGGAGCTGGACGCGGACTTTCTTTGAAATTGGATACATCCGTAAGAGCGGAGGCTGCTGAATCGGCGCTGGTTTGTTTTATGAAGCGGTTTTTTTTTTAAGGAGATAAGCGGTTTTTAATCGGTGTTATTATCTAAGGTTGAATGATCTTTATGTTGGAATTTTTTAGTGAGAGGTTTTAGTATCAGGAGGTATGGTCGTTTTGAGCGAGTGCATAATTAGTACGTTGTGGTGGTATAGTTAACGTAAAAATAGGTATGTCATTGAATTTAACGATTTCGCGGCTATTTAAAAAAGGACACGATTGACGTTATAGCTCGGGTTATAGGGTTCGATACAGACAAGAATAAAAATTCTTTCGGAGCTATTAGTTTCTCATTTGTAATTCAATTTAAAAGTCAATATTGAATTTAAACTCACGTGTTAAAGAACACATATACACAGCCGATGAATAAGTGCAAGTGACTCACCTGAAACATAAAGAGAAAATTGCATTAAAGAAGGCTCTTACAAAGATATATATTTAAAAAAAAAATAATACAAATAAACATTTTGAAAATATTCAAGCACCAGGAAAACAAGCTCCGTAACTCCAGCTTTGTCATCGTCCCTTTCATCTCGCACATTACGCCTAAGACTTTGAAAATAGAACTAGGAAGCGTTCGGTATTCCGGCGTATAATTTTTTGCTTTTAAGAGGCGCCAAAGCTCGGATATTTGGGTCTTACTCAAGAGATATTACAAGTTTGGGAATTGAAAACACGTGCTCGGAGCCTGCTGCGTGAGCTTTGACTACGCGCGTGTCCCGGCTTGTCATCGCAGTCATAAATTCATTGCTCTCTCCTAACGCTCGCAGCCGGCCGTAAAAAATCCAGAGGCGCTATTGTTGTTTATAACTGAATTTAGCGAATGGTGAGATACAGTATTTTATACGTACACTACAAGTACATAGATCAGAGCGTTTGACGAATCGTCTAGGGCAACAATAATTTATCTCTCGCAATTACCGGCAACCAAACATTCCTCTACCTTTGACACACAATTACAAACTTCATTAAAACTCTCCCCCCGCGCATAACCACCTAAATCAACGAACCATTGTCATATTACCATACAAACTCCTTACCTAGCTCCTTCACGCTCGCGGAGCTTAAAAACACATCGAGGCGGAACGCTCCACAAACGCGCTCGCATATATATATCCCGGTAAAACTGGAATTCAAACGAGAGAGCCGGAGGGCGCCGATATTACAGTCAACGCGCATACCTAAACGTAATCGCCGGCCGGTCGAAAGTCTCTCTCTCTCTCGCTCGAGTCGTGTGTCAAGTCGCCGCCGCCGCCGCTGCAGCACGCGCGCGTGCTCGAGCTAATTTTAAACGCGAGCGGCACACGTAGTTCTCCAGAGAGTCGAAGAGAAGACGCTGAAAAGTGGAGCGGACGGGATGAGGAATACGTGGAGGTGATAAGGAGGGTTATCTTCTTTGTTATGGCGGGGTGATGAGGTGTTGGTGATGGATGAGGTTGAGGGGTGGATTAGGTACTTGAGAGGTGGTGTGAGTTTTGATTTGATTTGTTAATTTTTTTTAGACATTGTTTTCTTTGGATTAGGAAAGTGTTTGCACCCTGGTAAAAAATTGACCATATTCTGGGCAGAATATGGTCTATTTTCTACTAGAGCGATTTGAGATAAATATACATAGTTTTTTCCTAAATTTAAACCAGATTCATTCTACATACTAACAGTCCCAACCACTAATAAAATCATTCTCTACACCACATCAATTATTCCAACAACGATAAAACACGCAATCCTCATTCCCTAACCCCTCACCTCACCCCCACTCCCCTCACACCAAAATCGCAAAGAATCCGAAAAATGTCTCTCCCCACCCAACTAAAAAAATCCAATAGACCCACTCTCCTCGCCAAGACAATTCTAAAACGGCACTAAACCATCCGCCGCCAAAAATAAACGGCAAGCCAGAGAACGCCACGAGAAAAAAAGCTACCGGCTGCGCGCACGCGTAGGAAGCCGAAAGGTGCCGGAAGCGTGCCAACGCTATATCCTCGACCGCAAGCTGCATATATACACACACACACAGAGACGCGAGGTAAACGTTCGAGCGCTCGTAGATATATAGTTAATAACCCGCGAGTTTTTCACCTCGCGCGCTCTTCAAGTTCTATTTCCGAAGGGCTGTTGCGCGCGCCCCTCGAGCTGCTGACTTATACTAACGAGCGCCCGAAGTCTCAATGATGACGCGCGTAGCGTATAAGTATTGTATTTATATAAGCGCCGCGTCTGCCGAGCCTGTCGATCGAACTTTATGAATTTACGCGCGGAGTTATAATGTTTTTAGAGAGCGGGGTATGTGTGTCCTTTGAAATGCTGTTATAGAGATGGGTAATTAATCAAGTGTGGATCGGGTTTGATTTGAGGGCTCGCCGAGGCCGGCTGCCCTAGCGATATTTCATTTATTGATGTGTCTATTCTCGGTTTACACCGGCGGCTTGCTACATTGATACGGTTGAGGTAGATTTATGTAGCGAGGAGCCGGAGTTGTTACATTATTTTTTATTATGACAGGTGCGCGCGTGAGGAATATTAGATTTTGACTCTATATACGCAGATTATAAAATTTAAAAACTTTCTTTTGAAATTCGAATCCGAACGTGTCGCCAGCTCGACCTGCAACAATAGCGCGAATTTATAATAAAGAAAGAGTTTGTCGAAAAGTAATAACAAAAGCCGGAGCGGTGAAAGTATCCGCTGGAAATGAGCCGTGCATAATTTTAATCAAAATTCTGATGCTCTACATGCCGGGCCGGGCTAGCATACGTGTGACGTTTTTATATTGAGCGATCAGCGCGCGGATATGCTTGTAAGACGCCGGGCGAAAGTGGTTTGAAGGCGCGCGGCTCGTTCTGCAAGGCATCGTAACGTGAAATTTTAAGTATCTTTGTTTGCAAAATCTCGACGAATACAAAAGAGTCGAGGGAAATTATGAGGGAGATCCGATCTGCATTTTCGGGCTGTCACTCGGCCTGTCGAGCGAGTGATTCTTTTTTATGCAAATTTCGGGAGGGCGTTGATTAATGGTTTCGATTTTTCGGTGAAATTGGATTATTATTAATTTTAGCGTTTATTTATAATTTCAAGTTTAAGCATAAATTAATGTATTATAATAGTTATGCGGTCAGTTGAAACTGCCACAGGTGTGCTTTATTTATTAAAAGAAAATAAAAACAGCAATATTATTTCGCAAAACAGCTTCTAAACCTTGTTAAACTACAGTTCAACCGGAAACCCACGTTACTAGCCTCGCGCACGCAAAACCGCCACTTCCGTGGCACCAGCCACCCCCGCATAATACGAAACCCAAAACCCATCACTGCGAAAATGCACACAGCCGCACTCCAGAAAACACTATTATACCACACACATCAAACAATAAAGCATTCTCTCTTAAAAACCACAGACCTGCGGTGACATCGCGCCTACAAAGACATACTTATACACCATCACCGCGTTACATTCTGCAGATATACAACGTATATACATTCGCGATCGGCCGTGAATTAAGCATCTTGGAGTGGTTAGCGCCGAGTGCACAAGTAGAGAGCAAAAATATTCTCCGATTGAGATAACGTCGAGACGGCTTATACGGTGTCCAGATCAGCTGAGTTAATTAAGAGGCGGCCGAGTGGCTGGAAGAATGCAGCGACGATGATTCATGGAATTTTAAGCTCGAGTGTGTAGGCTGATTTTTTGGAAATTTCGAGAGATCGGATTATGCCAGGGACTCGATGTTTTCTGTAAGTACTTTATTGTTGAGCGATACTCCAGAGGGGGGACTACTTTAAATGCATCGGCCGGTCGATCTATACAGGAAGAATGGTATGAGGAAGTCAACGTGCTAGGAATTCTGAGATTGACGTCTTGGGTTCCTTCGCGAGGGGAGAGATAATATTGAGTTTTAAATAGCGAATAAATTTTAAAGCTAGCGTCGCAATGAAAAATGTCTTTTTACGTTATTCGCATTTAATAAAGTTAAGCTTGAGCTTTTCGAAATAACAAATAGGAAAAGAGTAAATGGGGGTACTTTCGCGATGCGAGGAAAAATAAATCGAGACGTAAATATCACTTAAGCTGTTCGACCATATTTTCCTTTGCCCGCCAATTTTATTGATTCAGGTAGCCCGAGACGTTTATATTTACTATCGCGGCACGAGAAAAGCGATCTTTTCAAGGCAAAAAGCCTTTATTTTCCAAGAGAGTTCGTTTTACTTCATCGGCCGGCTTTGAAAAAAACGTAATTAAGGCTGCGTCGTTTTTTGCCTGAAACGAGAGATCCATTAGAGGGGACAAAAAGCGCGCAGTTCGTTGGTTTAGGCGATACTTTATTATACTATCTCGTAAATCTTCCGCTAATGTAGGAAAAGTGCAAGCGCGTAATAATGAGGGGAAAAGTTTTTTTCGACATACTTATTACCAGCTCGTTAGCTTAAAACTTTTCGAACTAGAAGAGTTTTTTGGTCGGAGAGGAGCGGAAATTTATTCGCTTGTTCGATGGTGGTTAGGCTTTCGTCTTTCGCAAAATTGTTTTTGCTGCCGAAGAGAAAATACAGTTTGCTTAGGATCGAATCTGGAGCGGAAGGGGGAGAGACGAAAGGTTGAAAAAAAAACGGTAGAAAAAGAAGAAAGTTGGAAAACGATAAGAGTTGAGACAAGAGAGCACGTAAACTAATTAGCTTAATGCTTCTAACTGCTGCGCCATTGTAATAATTATATTTAATCTATTTTGACTTGGCATCTGCTCTGGGTCTTTGTATTAAGCTGGAAATAAAGGAAGTTGGGATAAAGACATTGTTTTAAATAATGTTTCGCGTACATTTGATTTTGAAGAGGTGTACAAAAGGCTCGGTCTTTGCCAGATTTTAAAGCACGTTTTATCTTATATGCTCGTGGCTTAAAACTATTATAAAGTGTTTTAAATATTTTGATAATTTCGTTGGAGAGAAACTATATTAGACGGTTTAAAAGCTTGATTCTTTATTGGATAAATTGTTGTGATTATTCAAAATGATATTTTCAAAATTTAAAAACAAATTTATTCTTTTGTTATAAAAAGGGAGCGTCCCTTATTAATTTACTTAAACGTTCATTTCTAAACAAAATTGCAGCCATTATTTATAAATTGTCTTATTGTAGGTTTATCTAAATTATAATTGTTTATAATGAATTTGAGATTCTTATAGATAAAACATGGTTCATACTCCAAAAAACGTGTCAATAATGTACAAAAAATATTCGCTTTACTTTCAGATCGAAATTGTGACCTGCACATTTTCCAAATTTCCCATCATCCTCCTAATACAATTTCCCATCTGAAAACTACTGACTTAATAACCACAAAGAAACTATCCAAAACACCCGCCAAAGCCCAACACTTCCAAATTAAATGTTAAATCCAATCTCCTGAACCCTCCCGACCCAAAAACAGCTCACCTATGCGCAAGAACACATCCACACACACTGACATGTCGAAACATTTCACTAGCGCTCGGCCAGCCGTATAAAACGTGTCGCATTCACCCAGGGGATCCGTTCGTCTTTCCTCAAACTCGGGGAATTTCGTCTAAATTCGCGACAGGCGCAATTCGCTCGGCCAGAGCGCTGCATAGGCCTCTGGTATCCCTTGGCGCTTTTAACCTAGATTCTGCTCTCGTAGCGGCGGCTTATTTTGCGCCCAATTATTTTGCGATCGTGGCCCCGCGGCTGGCGCGATCGGCCGCGATCGGGCAATTAAGTTTAAAAATACACGCCGTTAGCCGCTCTTTAATATGTTAATGCGACCAAGCGAGCGGCTTATTTATGATTTTTTTGCGCGCTATAGCGAGAGAGGCACGATTAGCTCCTTTCTAAATAATAAGGCGATTCGTGATATGCGGCGGCGCGCTTTTGTGGGAAAAGTTCGAAAGTTGCGGGATTGAGATGTTGTGGATTTTTGATAAGGTGGGGAGAGGTGGAGGATGGTTGATGGAGTTGTTGGGCTGGGTTATGGAGCGTGAAGAGTTTTCGTGATTTTATTAGGTGGTTGGTTTTTTATTGTTTAAAGACTTTGTATGTCAGCTGGTATTACTGCTAATTTTATTGAAATTTATTATAATTATTATTTTGGTCACAAACTGAGTGGAGAACTTTTTAAAAAAAATCAAACTAGTTCACGCCATGTTTGGAAAGTTAAATTAACGATTTTTAGAGAATTAGCGTAGAGTTCAAAAGTAGTTTTTTCAAGCGTTTTTTAAAGTTTTATTTAAATTGTTATAAACAAAAGGTTTCTTTTTTACAAAATAACGTTTAAGACTTCTTCGTTAAATTTCCAAAATAACTATGTTTTTAAATAACAAACTAACGAAACTTAACAAATATGTTACAGTAAAAAAAGATTATTTTGGTAATTAAGCATAAGACAAAATGCAACAGCAATGTTTTAAAATAAGAGCACAACAAACTTAAAGATACATCATATGTAAAATATAAATTTTAATTTATGATTACTTATACAAATGTTTTGCATGAATGCCATGCTCGATTTATTTTTGAATCTCGTACATATATTTATTTTTAAACGTTATTTATGTACCAGGAAGTACTTAACATTAAAGAACAATTTGTTGAGCAATCACCTCTCTCAATACCCAACCGAAAGAATCTCTATCACTTAATATCATAATAAAGCCTTTCAACTCCCAATAACGACATCTCTAAAAATTTCAAATCAAAACCAGCCGCTCACTCATCCAAAATACCAATCCTTCACGACACACAAACACCGAAACGTCAAATCCCCAAACGAAACATTCACCTCCAGACTCATCCTTCAAAGAACCATCACAAAAGACGCGCAAACTCCAATCAATCACCACGAAAATCCCATGTCCATATCCCAGCATTTATTTTCCTCCGCAAAAAAAAAAGTTAGTAAAATCAAAACAAACTCTTTCAGGCCATCGCGTCGAGCCTATATACCTGTATCTCACGGCAGTTCCTTGTCTCCGCGAGCAACGGGCGGCTAAGCGTAGAATTTATGACGCAGCCATTTTTAGCGCGCGCGGCGCTCGCCGAGCCAATGACATTTCGAGTTTGGTGCGAGGCAGTGGCGTGGGCATTTTAATTCATGCGCGCGAGTGTGGCTACCTCCTTCCCCAATTCTGCCCACGTTTTGGAGCAGCGAGCGCTCTTGTATCAAGGTAAATGTCGAGAAATCGACGGGAATGAGCGAGGTTTGCTGAGAGCCTGGGTTTGATGATGCCAGGAGTGGATTGGCTTGGGTTTTGTGGGATCGGTTGTTTTTGGAGGATGGTTTTGGAGGGAGTTGAGGGCTTTGATGGGTGATTGAACGGATGAACAATGGTGTGTTGAGCTGTTTTGTCTGGAGTGATTGTTAATTGAAGTTTATTTTGTTGAAGGAGAAAACAACTACTTACGTAGTACTTTATTTTTATACATAATTTTTTTATTTTTTTAAATGGATGATTATTATTATTATTTTTTCTTCCTTTGCTAAACTGAATATTACGCATATCTATACTTCAAAAAATAATGATAAAAATATAGATAACGAGTTGTTATGGTGTACAGAATAGCAACTACATGTTATAGAATTTTTAAACATACAAATTACATTGATTATTCGGAAGATAGTATCTTAGAGATCTATCTCATAGATAAATGAAGAATTATCCTATTATTGTAATTTCAATCAATTTCATATATTCTGCATATTATTAATCTCACCTCAATGTTTTGAAATAAAAATTAACGCTTCAATCATTCAAATATAATTTGAAATACTACATAATTCAAATCAAATACACAATAAAAAGCCTAGCATCAAATCGTTCTTTCGAAAAAAAGCTCGACAGATCCCACCTAACACAATCCAGCAACAATAAACAGCCTATATACGCTCGATTAGAGACCTCCAACAAAGCACCGATGATCTCTAACAAATCCAATAGCACACAACTAAACGAAACGCGTTCTCCATACTCTCACCATCCAACTCCTCTCAGCCAAACAACCGAGCCATTGTAATTTCGTCCAATCCAACCCAAGCTCCAAACAACACGTGCACACATGCACGATCGTCCCACAGTCAGGTGTGCGCTCTCTCACCTGAAAAGCATAATCGCCGGCTGCTGCGCGCGTTCATTGCGCAAAAGGGCAAATATGCATACATATACACAGCTACGCCTACGCGCTATAGTTGCAAAATGCAAGAGCGAGAGAAACTGGAGACGCGAGGATTCGCGGATGAATGACGCGAGGTATTAGTCAAAATTGAGACGTGTAGGTATTACCGGTGGAAATGAGCCTACTTTCACCTTGATTAAATTTGGCAGATGAGATTTGCGGGTTATGAGGTCTCTCTGTGTGTGTGACCGGGGATGAAAGTAAGGCTTTTTCTGGGTAGGATGCTGAAATTGCACGATCATCGGGAGGGATTATTTAGAATTGATTTCGTTGTTTTCTTTTTCCTGTTGACGTACGCGTGGGAGGATTCTTTCGATTAAAATGAGCGATGCGGGGCTGTTTGCGTTGTTACTCATGCGAGTGTTTCTTGTTGATTTTATATCTGAATGTTTGTATATAATCTAAATAGCGAAATGAAATATTTGCTGCAGGCATGGAAATGGCTTCTAAAAATAGACAATAGCCGCACGAATACAGAAGTGAATTATAATTTTCGTAATTGATTTATTCTTGTGGAATTTTATAAATATCTGGTTAATCCGGTAAGATTTGTTACTGTAATTTATATAATTAAAGTGAGATAAATTACACTTTTGGGTGATATATGAATATATGAAAGAATTTGGTACATTAGATTATTTTATTAAAACTGCGTTTTCCGAACTGGCAGCATTGTAATCGTCGTTAAATTAATAGAGTAATAAACTTCGAAAAATGAAATTTCATTTGTTGAAAATATGTAACTATTACAAGATAACAGTAAAATCATTGAAAATAAAACAAGACCCGTAAATCCCTACTTTTGCTTATAAAAAATAAAAAGAAGTCCAAAAGATTAAAAACAATTTACCCCTGAGTACTCGACACCTGGAAAAAACCATATTGCAACATACAAGAACTCTCAAACCTCCCTCAGCCCCCGCTGTAACAATAAGCCAACCAGCCCATATATTTTCGTCGATGACCGCGGGGCTGCGCAACGAGTTCGCGCACTTAGGAGCTTGCGCGCGCTTGCGTATATATTTAAATAAACGCGCGCTCACGCCGGCAATTCGGCCTATGCGAGAGAGGGCATAGCTGCCCGCGCGGCCAGTGCAACCATCCGCTGACCCTAATAACCTCGTTAGTCGTCTGGACGAACAATTAATTATCGCCTAATTGGCGTTAAAGCCTCCGCTGGCTATAGCTGCAGATCCGCGCGCGAACAGCGACGCCTCGCGTCTCGGCTTCGTATGTGTACTTATGCATGCGCGTTATTGAGGCTCTTGAGCGGGATAGATAAAATTGTCGATGTATCTTGAACACTGTAGGAGGATGGGGGATTGGAGAGGGTATTGGGTGGAATGATCGGAGATGTGTGGGTGTTGAGCTTTTTAGATATTGTCGTTATTGGAATTATGAGGATTTTTATAGTTTGGTGAGGGTGAGAATATGAATTGTAGCAGGTATTATTGGGAACTATTTTCACACATTTTTCAAATACGAATCTTTAGAAAATGTTTTATTAGTAATAGTTTAATAGATTAATTTAAAGGATTCCATTCACTTTTTTTTACAAACACATAGCTATTTTTCAATTATTAAAGGAATTATAATATAATTTGAAAAATTTCAAACATTATCAAACGGTATTAAATAAAATTTTTATTATCTCTTTTATTAAAAATTTTTGTTTATTGTTTAAAAAATTGTATTTCGATGCCATTTTCAGATGTATTGAAATATTGAATTGAATTGAACATACATCGCAATACATTTTAGTCAAAAAATAGCTTGGTCAGTGAAATTGAGTATGGATTTCCCTTAATAAAAAATTTAGTTATTTTTATAATCTAATTTTCAGTTTTGATTGTTTCGATTGAAGGCAAAGCCTTCGTATATCTGTAATTAACACCCGCTTGGCGTAATTCAGTGAGCTGGAGGCTTGAATTTAATAAAGTTTTAATTTAAATCTCGTGCAGCTGCGAGCTTTAACTGTCAGCATTGCAGAAAACTTTTTTCAGCATTCTACCAAACAATAAAAATAATTACATGAAGCACACTTGCTAAATATAAACTTTAAGATAGTTAATATTCCAAAAAGTATACTAATTTAAAAATATTACTTACAAGCAGCACAGTGTTAATTACGAGATTCCCAGTTATTTACAACGAGCTTGCGAGCTTTCAGAATTTTAATACCATGCCGCGCGCTCCACGCGTTTAAAAGTAACATTTTTGTCGCATGCCGTAATCCAGGATTCGCAATGAAAATTTTAAAAACGTTATATCGCGCTAAAAGCCGGGAAAAATTTCCGCGCGAAAATATGTACATCTGCATTTTTCATCCAGCGCGCGGCTCGTCGCTCCAAATGCATCTAGAGCTTATACATATACTCAAGCGTGAGAGCATAATGTTAACGCACCTCGTTCCCGTGTGTGTGCTCAAAAGCTTATGGATACACGTGTTTAGAAAACTGTAACGCGGATTAATGCGTATGCTCCTGTAATCCGTGCATAGGTCAACAATTTATGAAAAATGTAAAATGTTGTTGATGTTGTGAAAGTAAAGATAAATAAACAATAAATCAATATTATGCATATTATTATAAACAATTTGTATAGTTATGTCATACAATACATAATCCAATTGAAAGCTCTAATACACCAATAACCCAATCTATCCACCACCCACAAACTCCCCGCCCTAATTTCATACCAAAAAATCGACCTCTCTCAAACCACCCACCACACCAACCCCCATAAGCATCCCATAACTTCCGCCAACCCAGATCTTCAACCTCGCACACACAGATCTCTCAGCGTCGCGACGCCGCTGTATTATACACTCGGGGGCGCGCGGAGAGCCTCGGACGGCTCCGTCGCCTGTCGTTCGCACTCGGCCGGGTCTAATAATACCGCGGGCGGCCATATTTGGCAATAGGGGATCGCGGACGGCCCTCTTTCTTGCTCCCGGAGGAAGATAGCCACGCGAGAGCGCCGAGTGCTCGGCTTGTGTATATTATGTATACTACCTGATGTATTATTCCTGGGGAGGGATGGAAGGATTGAGGGATATGCAGGGCTTGTGTGTTAGGGATAGGGATGGGTTATCTGAGGCTCGAGGGAGAACGGTGAGGTTGATGGATGTGTGTGTGAGATGAGACATGTCTTGAGATGTCTACTTGCGTGTTACGAAATTGGATTTTTGGTGATAGTAAATGATATTGTATTTTGTAATTTTGTAAAAAAAATTATTCAACATGTATATAAATTGATTCAGCAGCTTGACGCTGATTTGATTTTGTGTTCAGTAGTAACAGATTGTATAGTGGGACGTGCCGTTTAATTTGTAAATGATAAGCATCAGACGATGTGCAAATGCACTAATTCTAGGTGCATCGATAACACTTAAAAAAAAACAAGAATATTTCTTCTACGTTAATTCGAAATTTTAAATACTTTAAAATCCATTAAAAACAATAGAACTCTATAACCACCTGCTCAACTACTCATTAAACAGTTACTTTAATCATTTTTATCTAGAAGAAACCACGTGACCCAGCTCGAAAACTCATTATTCAAAAATAAAAGCTTCCCAAAGCAAACAGCTGGCGCACAATGAAATCGTCAATATTTCAGCCGGCCGCGCATTAGCCAGACTCGCGCCCGGCTCTTGCAAACGACCTAGAACTTGGAAAACTTCTTTCGCCGACTCGCCGCGCCGATATATAACTTTCAGCCGAGAAGTTTGTCCACTTCGCGCCTTTGAAAATTCGCCAGAAAACGCATATTTTTGGAAGCCTGCATTTGCGAGAGCGCCGATGCAAATGCACCCACGCGCTCGCCTCGCTCTCTATTGTATACGTATTTTTCTGGATTCGCGCTCGCAGGGTAATGCGGCTGAGCTACAAAGGCGGTGAAGAGAAAAAAAAGAGGAGCGGATTTACGCGTTTTTCTTTTGCTTTTGACGCGGCGGGATGATGACGCGGTGAGGGCGATGAATGAGAAAAAAAGTTTAGGCCATTTTTTTGAGGAGAGATGCGTTTCGCGCTTTTTTTGAGGACACCTTTGGCGCGGAAATGTTTTTTGCGAGCTGGCTTTTGTTGGCTTGGATGGTGGGAGTTTGCGGCGCGGAATGATTTTACTGGTTTTAGCAGTAGAGCGGTGGAAATGGAGGAGATACTGGATTTTAGATATGGTTGTTTATTGAAAGATTGATAGTGAGCTACTCAAAATATTTTTGACAACGTAATTTTACTTATTTTTTAATATAAGCATAATATTTTCATGATAGACACGTACAATTTTGTTCAAAATATAAAAATTATTTTTGCAATACTTTTAATATTTAAATTACAAAAATTTCACAACTCATTCTTAAACAGTCAGTCTGTCTTAAACAGCATTGTTATTCTATTTTTAAAGTCCTGCATATGCTTATAAATCGATACTTTAAATGGAATTCGCTAATGTTGCAAGAGCTTTTACGTTAGGCGAGCTAACGGTATATGTACTTTTCCCATCGTAAAAATAAGCTCGTAAAATCTCCAGCTGTTGTCATTAAAAATTTGTATTTTTGGTCTTGTCCATAATATAAAAATCGTCTTTTAAGAACTTATAAGTTAAATAAATTACTCTGATCCTTGAATGTCATAAATCTTGCTTTATGAATCAAAGTCCTCAGCGGAAAGTCAAGCGTGAAAAGTTTCTCATGCATGAATATTATGTACATTTATCATAGTTAGTTATTATATCAAGAGGTTAGAAAAAAAACATTGTTCTCATGATTGTGTCAGATTCATTACTGTCAGAAATCAAACGAATGTGCAACTTTCAATTTTTTACGACGGTTGAAAATATGACATTTTTGAACGAGACTAGTAATTTTGTTAAATATGCAAGCAGAATTCGAATTATCTTATTATCGCAGCAATTAATCAATTAATAAGTAGTTATAAAGCAAACATTCGAAGGTTAAATCGCATATTTTTCATAAAATTTTTTTTGAAATAAATTATATAAATATAATCATAGAATAGATAGAATATTATACGTTAATACACTTAAATATAAAATCTTTTTATTTAATGCAAGAGTTTTGGATAGACACTTTAAAAAAAGATACATCCTCTTTAAAACTACGATCTCAATATTTATAAATATTTATGCTTTCAATTCGTTCAAACACGCTCGGCAAATATTATATTTATCGAAGTAATAATAGCAGCCCGCGACTCTAAGTCGCACATCATGCAAAATGTTCGACCCAAATTCTAAAATTCAGAATTCCATCTAGCATCCGCTGCGGATTTTCCGCGCCATTTCTTTTCTCCAATTCCGCGCCAAATTCAAAAAGAAAACACAAGTACAAAATAAATTCAAAAATTACAGACGCAATCGCCTCGATTCCATCAGCAGCAACGTAGAAAATCATGGTCATTCCAGCACTTATTCACGTGCTCGGTAATCACCATAATCCCAATCCAAGCCCATCCCGACCTCTATACATCCTATAGCCTCTCACAATGATGCATCGTCCGCGCGACAGACGGTGAAACATGGAATAAGAAAAAAGCCAGCGCTGGCAGAGGACAAAAAAAAAGGTCCACCCATACATCCACGTATATCCATACACACATACACACACACATATAGCTAGACAGCTAGGCTATGCACGAACGGACGGAGTCGGCGCACCCACATTTTGATTTCTAGGTCGAGGCGCGCGCTCGCGAGCGCTGGCTGCGAGGGTGTGGTGAGGTCGGTCTTTCGCTCCGGTGACGTAAATTGGCCGATCGCGCGCTAGCTTATAGGTATATATAAGCGAGCGCGGCGCTTTTGGCCTCTTCCACAGAGGCGCTTACCGAATTTCCGTCGGATGAAAATATAACGCTGCCGCGCGGTGTACAGCTTCGATTCGAGATTTTCGGCGGCGGCCGGCAATTTATGAGGCTGGTCTTTGACACGGTTTTGGGAGCTGCAATGCTGGGCGGAATGGTGAGATGAGAGAGGGTTTGGAGATTTAAATTTGGGAGGTTGCGAGGTTGGTGGACTTGCGGGTCTTTGGGAGTTTTGATGAATTTGGTGAAGTGTGGATTTTGCAGAACGGTTTGGTAAAAAAAAATATTGAGTTGCGATGGTTTTGTTCGTTGAGGATGAAAGTGGAGTGGCAGATTGGTTTTATTGAAGTTTGATTTTATTTAGTTAGGAAAACATGAAATATTTAAAACCCATTTCGTTTTTATGGTTTGAAGAATTTTGAAAAGTTTGTTATAAACAAAGTCATCAACAGTTCGAATTCAAAATGTTCAACACGCATATTGTCCGATTACATAAAACATCAATTGCATTTCTAACATAACATTTAGTCAAATTCACTAGAATCAACTCTGCAGAAACAGTTCACTTAACAGCTTTTTGGCTTTCAAACACTTTTATTACACACATTTATTGCAAGTATATATCCATGTCAAATTATACATATACACTTTCGAAACGGCTAATGTAGGCACCGATCAATGCCCAACATTGTTTTCATTTGAATTATTACCAGCCGGACAAAGTGCGGACTGCGCGTTACCAAATTTCAGTGATAGATGATCACTTTTGCAACCGCTTATGTTTTCAAAGCCACAGCGCCAAGCGCCGTAAAAATACATTGTATTCAAATACTTTATTGAATAGTCATTGATTTATTGCACTATAAGAATAACGTCTCGATCCAAGCCGCATCCGTTACCACTTAGGTCAACCTTTTTAACGACATTATCCCACACTTTGCCCAACGATTCTCGACTCGTCCCGAACAAAAAGCTTACACAAGCGAACGAAATTGATTAACCCAAATTCCCTCGCATCACGTGGCTACAAAAAGCCCGAGCTTATATTGTGACCCCGCTGCTTTTTCCGTATAATAGCCGCGCTTCCTCCTTTTAATATCGCTTCAATATCAGCGCGAAATCAAAGCACGTTAGGCTAGTGGAACGCGCGGCTGGGCTCGGCCCTTCCACTGCATTTATTAGAGCGATGAGTTAGAAAGAATGAAAATCGAGCTCGCGGCTCGTTTACCTTGCCCCGGCAAAGCGCTAACGATGATTTACGACGCGAGAGCCGCTCGCGGCCATTATTTAATAAAGCACTGAAATTTATTGAATCCGAAAATTGCAAGAGCGAATCGATCGTTTTCTCGGCCGATGTCGAGTGGGTGGATAGGCAATTTTATGACTTCCTTGTTATGTACCTGCTTCGTTGCGTAACGGTATGTATGTATACTCCAATATTTACTTTGATTGTTTTTTCTAGATTTGCGGAGATGATAAGCGACAAACACGTTGAGCAAAGAAGGACGAAAACAGAGAAATGGCACGCGAAGTAGCATGCGCGGACAAATCAGTCGGATACTTAAACTTATCTCTTAGGTTGTCAACAAACCTATATAAGCGGAGTAAGCATGAATGGGCGCGAATCAGCACTTGACCTAGGCTTAACAGATGATTGTCTTGAAGAAAAGCTCGGTGAGCGTATTTGTGATAAGGATGATGACTAAAGGCTCGTTAAAAATACATCTTGATTGTCTTTAGCTCGACGCATTTGCTTGTTTATTTAGCGATGCTACTGGAAGAAAAAACGTAATCACTGACCTATTATAGCTATACTTATCACCGAGCTACTGTCGTATATCACGCGGCAAATGGCATCCATTAAACGAACACTCTTTTCCGCTCTCTTTTCGCAGTCGATTCTATTACTTAAATATCCAGGCCGATGATGCGAACTTAATAGCATTTCGCTTAGCAGAAGAAAACGAACCTCCACTTTACAGACGCTATACAAAGAAAAAAGAGCCAACCAGGGTCACTCAAGGACCCAGAGCCAACGACAACATCGCTATAAAAAGAAAATCGCATCGAGCCCTTCCTAACCTCCACGCTAACAAGCATTCCGCGAAAAAGCCACTCTAACGCTCTAGATAATGGCCCGCTTTGCCCCTCAGCCTTGGACGCATATACGCTCCTAATTCAATCCAAGTGGACGCATAGGGGGACCTTAACGAAAGGGCAAACGTCAGGGAGGCAAGGACACGCAGCACTTTGAAGCAGCCAGCTCTCGAGAGAGATCCCAGAGGGCGGTGATCCCGGCCGGAGAGGGAAGGTTATGTAGTCGGCGAGAGGGTGGCTAAGCCGCAAGGGGTAAGAAACTCAGGGCTGCGCCGAGACCTTGCTGAGTTCTGAAGTTTTAGCGCAGCCTTCGTGAAAACGAATGCGCTGGTGGAGGTAGGTTTTTATACTGCGGGCGTTCTTTTTAAAGCCGGTTAGCGGTTTTGTGTAGTTTTTCTTTTTTATGTAAGCTCGAGGTTGTCTTTTTATTTGTGGTAGTGTTGAGATTTGCAGTATTTTTTCAGGTAGTTTTCACTACGATTTTTTTTATTAAAAATAATATAACCACCATAAAGATGACATTGGTGATAGTGTAAATTTACAAACTATAAAAAATTACAGTATTCACTGCTAGGTGGCTAAAACGTTATTAATTTAAAAAATAAAATATGAAATAATTACCACTCGAGCACTTGTTAATTTTAAAATAATAACAGTATTCCAACAAAAGTCCTCAAATGTTAAAGCCAGCCTTAATTCCAGTCCAGAAGTAGAAACCCTTTCTAAAAAGCTCAAACAAGCCGCCTCGCGCTTATAGAACTCGCAAGTACACAGAAACCTCCATGCAGAAGCATCTCCGTCTTCCAACGTCCGATTGTTGGTCAAAGGAAAACAGCCGTCAACGTCGCAGCTCGTCATTCGCGCACGAAGAAGACGCCTGCTAGCTTTATGCAAGCTCGCCGCCTGCAAGCTCACACGGCGAGAGTGAAACTTGCGCGCTGACGCCGATCGATGCCGCGGCGTCTCGGCGCGGTTTTACGGCTGTGTTAGTGTATATACAGAAGCTTGCAAGCTCGCAAGCTTCGAAAGCTCATTCAAGATTTAAGAAGCCACGGGGCTATCTGGTTTTCGCCTGGGTGGAAAATCTGGCGGCGGAACTGAGATTTCTGAGAAATCGAGCGATCGGGGGTTATGCGCGCCTGGCTGAGCTTGCGCGGTTCCTTTGGAGCGGGAGTGATGTGTGTATTTTGATTCTGGATGTCGTTAATTTCAAGCTTCGTGGGTTTTGATTTATCGTTTAGAATTAGGTAAGTCTGGAAGGATATACACGCGATTCGTAGCTTTCGAATGAGAATTTATTTTTAATATTTACGTACTTGCTGAGTCTGCAACATCGCATAAAGAGCTTTAGTTGAAACGGATCCATTGACGAATCGAATAAGTCTCTAGACAATCCGATAACCATGAGGCATTCACGATAAGAGATCTTTCAAAAAATGAACGGCCTGTAGGCTTTTTCGCCTCGTTTTCCACTTGTTCCTGTTCCATTCACTTCCTTAAAAGCTTCGTTAACTGAACGACACTTGACTGTAAAGTAGGTGACTTGACCTAAAAATAGTAGTCGAGATTCGGTCGTCGCGGTACAAGCTTTACTGGGAAACTTAGAATCTCGCGCGCGAGCGCGAACCTAGGCACACTCTGCTTATTCCAAAATTAGTGCTTATTCAGGAAAAAAAGAAGACAATCGAAAAAGCGAAAACCGCATTTAGCTCTTGATATCTATAGTTGGGTTATTATAGATATGTACGAAGTTAGGGGCGACATGCGTCAACGATTTTTGTCGGAATATCTCCGCACTGTCGCGCTATATTTTAGTCTCGACGCGTACAAATTTCACGCGTAATATGTAGCTATTAACGAAGCTCAGAAAAGCGAGGCGAACGAAAATTAATTGCGTTGCTTGTATTAAAACAGTGTAATGTGTTAGTTACAAGCTTATTTTTGTACGAGAAATAGGAAAAATTATCTATTTTATGTGTGGATTGGTAGAAAAAGTATTTAAAGCATTCATTTTCCTACTGCCGTATATCATGACAAATATTTAATAAACCTAGACGAATAAAGCATTCATATAACGCTTTTGTCTGTCATAAAACAATTACTTGGAAAGCTATTAGGAGCAATCGAAATAAAAACTGTTATAAAGTAAGTCTAAAAATTCTTTCAAAAATGGTTAAAAAAATGAAAGACACATTCGATAAATTCTATTACATTTTATATCTTATAATAATAAATACACCTGTATACCAAATTTTATCAAATTTTGTACGGTAAACATAAATATAAGACTAATGATAATCGCCTTAAGTCACAGCTGCATGTTGCAGAAAGCTCTACACGCTCAATTTTCATTCTCACTCTTATAGACCAACAAAGCACCCTAATTTTTCATACCGACATCATAAAAATAAAATACAGACAATCTTACAATTCAAAATTACCAGAAAACACATCTATCACTTCTTCCAACTCACACCCATCCAACAAAAAGCCCTACCCACCACCACAACACACACAGAGCCCCAAAACTAATTAAAACCACGAAGTACCAGAGCACTACACTATCCTCTCCAACCTCGCCGCGAAGAAACGCAAGAAGCTCGCGTAAACAAGGCCTATACAAGCACGCAGGGGAGAACGAAAGAATCTAGAATTGTGCGAGCGCACATAAGCAGGTGCTTCTTTGGAGGCCCTCCAACTCCGTCTCGACGAGTCGCCGATAGCGCGCGTAATCCGAGAGCGAAAAAGCGTCTAGCTTGAAAAAGAAAAATGCGAGCGCAGGAAGGAAAAAAAAAGAAGGCGAATAGAGGAGACATATTCGCGCTCTACACACACGGTGTCATGCGGATTTCACGTGCTCCTCTTTTCATTCATCGGCGTGGCTCTCTCATTGTGGAGGGAAAATTTTATCTCGGCTCTCGTTATATAGTTGCGTAAGCGGCTGTTGCGCGGATGTTAGATTTGCTTCGGTGTCTATTCTGCTGGGAATTGATAATGTGGATTTTTTAATGGTTGCGCTATTGTTGATGTTGTGGAGGAACTGGCTACTGGTTCTTGATTGAGTGTTATAAAAGTCGAGATTTGGGAGGTGGATGATGTATTTTTGGACTGGAGAGAATATAACAATGTCTTTTTTTTCACTTTGGCTACGTAAACGCTGGCGTTCGATAAAACGAGGCGCTGATAAAATTTAAATACTCGTTCCGTACCTGTTTTAAAAAAGATAGACTCGGTATTTTCCGATAAAACTCAACTCGTTCCGACTTTGCTGTAAACAACATTATAATTACGTCTTGTTTGAAAAATTGTACTTATCGGCATGAATAGTTTTTCTTTGTTATAATAATATTAATGCACTGGCGCTATTGATAAGCATAATGCAAATTCAACCTCATTAAAGTAAAGTAAATGTTTACAGTTTATTGCATTTTAACCATCTGTGCTTACACCAACAAAGATATGATTTTCTGCAAACAAACGCAGAAAATCGGCTCTCTTGTTTAATCTTCCCTATTATAACGCACGTTAGCATTAGATCGAGACGATTACGATTCTCACGTTTTTTTTAAGAAAACTCGCTTACGATCGCATCATCTTATTAATTCTCGTTTCCAAGAAAGCGAGAACCAGCGACCTTTTAATGTGTAGTTTCCAGAAATCATCTCTGTGTTGTAACGTGTAATTAGATGTACACGTGCGGCATTCAAAAATAAAACGTGAGCGTGGCGTTGTTAGCTGGCATATTTTAGTCTGTTTCACTGGACCATCTTGTGTAGTCTATGTAGTGTAGATGACTTCATTGTTGCCTCGTATTCGAGGAATTCTGAGATAGCAGTATATTGTTGTAATGTAGATAAAGCTAATTGTCCAAAAATAGTAACATTGAAGCAGTGTAGGATTAATTTATAATTTTTCAGGTATCTGTATTTACTGAACGTTATATATTTTTAGAATACAGAATTTATTTACCAAAGCTCTATTTTATTTTTATTTAAAAGATCGTAAAAAATTTTTCACCCTTACAGAAAAAATATGTAAAGTTTTAAACGCTTAATTAAGTATTGTACAAATTTTATAATATTTTAAACTTTGGTTGACCACTAAAAACCCCTCTAAATTAGATTTTACCAACAAAAATTTAATTTTTTAAATTCTTAAGTAACAAAAGGAAAGTAATTAAAAAAATTATCATAGTTTTCATCTTCTTCAAACCAGAATTATCCCTTGCATTAAACAACATTTTTACTAGCTCTCATATATACCAAACTCTTC